>JACVVK020000096.1:220000-365000 GCA_018292915.2 Batillaria attramentaria
TGTCCCGCGGGTTCCCACATGTCTGCAACAATGGTACGCGTGTCGCTGAACGAGACTGGCAACTTGATCAGTCCTGAGAAAGAAATTTCCGTCGTCTGCCATCAGGCAGACTGCTAACATTGCTTCGACGAAACTGAGAGGGTTGAAAAAAAGGGAAACCACGTTGCTTCTCCACTTCCGATCATTCTGTCTCATAATGGTGTCGGAATTCGGCCAACTGCTGCCGGACTGCACCCAATTTATGAGCTACAGCTCAAGCAGGTGACTTCAAAGAACGATTCCTGTGGGTTTAAAATCTCATTTGCGTCTCCTATTGCGTCTGGTCGCCTTCAATGACTTCAGCCTCTCGCTATGTTCCGTGGCCGTCGCACCCGCTTGTAATTTCCGGCTATTTCCCATATTGCAGCAGACCTCTATGTTACGGCCACGGTGATTGGCCAAATTGGGGCAGTTTTGCCTCGTTTTACGTCTCGCCGGCTGAATGTTAGGAACATGGTGAATGTTGCACGAATTGGAGGACAGTATTACAAGTTGCCGTTTCGATTTCCAAACTCGGTGATGTCTTGGCTCGCGGGTGGATTTTGTAAAGTGGCTGTGACGGGTCGGGCCACTGTTCGCTACGTTACAGTTCTCCACAACATGAAGAGCAGTCTTGGTCGGCCAAAGAATACAAACGCACGAGGCCTCAAAATGCCTATAATTATATTCCCTATTAGCCTCAGGCATCATCATCATCACCTTTAGAAATGCTTCAATCTAAAACAAAAATTACCATGCACAGACCGTTCAAGGGCACATACGTAACAAATTTTGATTCTCTGCTTGGAGTAAACCTAGTCTACTTTCTGTTTAGGCCAGAAAGCCACTTCACCCAAATCCGCTTAAGTCATCATTGCCGCTGTCCTGCGCAAAAAGTCCCAGCTTCAATGGCAGCTTGCCTCCTCTTGCTACCCCCTGGCATGCACCTTGCCCTACCAAATACACAAAATCATGAAAATCACGCTTTTTCGTGACAGCAAAAATCACAACAATCTAGCACACTGGCAAAACGGGGTCCATCAAACAAACGCGCAGTTTGTGTCGTTACGCCGGTTACACGTATTACCGCACTAGCCGGAACAGTTTCACTGGCCTACCTAATGGCCTACAAATGGCTACAATACATATTTGACACTAAGACCGCTGACGGAGGTGTTCTTGGGGGTAACGAAGGGAGCTAGCTATCAAAAGAGTGAAGGAAAACTACGAATATTACTGAAAGTTCGTTTGAGCAAGACCAAAACATCACTGGGTCCTGACTTGGACGTAATAATAATTATTATTAATAATTATTAGCGAACAGTGGCCCGACCCGAGCATTGAGAGTCCAACGCTCTACCATTCGGCCACCCCGCCTCCCCGAGAGAGAGAGAGAGAGAGAGTTAAGTTATATGCGTTTAGCTCCAAGCTCCAGTGCGTCGGATGGAAAAGATTTGTTGGTGCAAATCAAAATTGTAATTTCCATCTGTCTTAACAGGCGCACGACGCCGAAGAATAGAACACTTAGTGCACCAGGAAGAAAAAAGCAAACGAAAAACAAACCATAAAACAAATACACACACACACACACACACACACACACACACACACACACGTGTCAGCAAAAGCAAAATACATCAAACGTATTTCAGAAGCGCTGCAAAGAGGCTGTGATTTACCCTGAGCCGATTCAGGATACGATAACAGGAAAAGCAAACGCAGTTGAGTCACGGAAAAGCAGGATAGAGCCGCCTGTGACGGGAAATCACAGTCTAACGGGAGATGTTTGAAGGAGACAATCAGCACCACTTGACATGAAAAAGTGGGAAGCCATGGAGAGGTTCCAGTGGACAAGGAATGTGCATCAAGCCGCATTTTTGCTGTCTAATGAGTTGCAACATGTCGTCTTTGTGCAAACACACACCGCACGCATCCAGTATTTCACTCTTCTTTTTTTTTCTTTTTTTTTTTTCTTTTTCTTATGGGGACATCAGATGAATTAAAGGCGACGGAGTGAGCCGTGATCTAATAGGTTGCGTGTGGGTATAAGATCCCAAGCCGAGCTTGTAATATGTGATACTGGTTTTTCCTGGCAACCGGGCTGCTCATCGGGAGGGGGGGGGGGGGGGGGTGGGGGGCGGGGTTCTCGCCGGGTCATTCAGCTTTCCTCCCCCCAGCAAAATTGAAAAATTGGATAAGTAGGTTGGCTGGCGCTGCACCACGGAGGTTCGCTTCCCTCTAGGGAAGCAGCCCGACTTTCCCGAAAGGGACGATAAAGGAGTTTAAAAAATACTGCTTTAAGGTAATTTGTTTAGGGCAGTTTGATACTTTCCCAGCTCATGGGCTGGTGTCAAAGTGTGGAAATGTTTCATGGCCTGCCATTTACGTAGTACGAGGATCGATAATAAGAGTGAGCACATATTTGTTTTTGAGCACCCTCGTTTTATCCATGGTTGGTTAGAACAACATTGAATAATAATAATGATAATTGTATAGGCGCTTTACCCAATTTCATGAATCGGCTCAAAGCGCCGCGAACTGAACCCAACACGCACGCTTACGTGAATCACACGCATTCTCTCACACACTGCACATAAACACATTACAATCACGTGGTGAGAAGGGTCAGCTCAGCTATTTAAATTTCGGAATTTAGAATTGCATTTATTTTTCAAATCTGACGGGCTGAACATTTCCAAAGCAGAGGGGGAGGAAGCCGGAGTACCCGGAGAGAACCCCCGACAATCTGCCCGAATGAACGGTGCCACATACGAGAAGGAAAAATTCTTTGCCCCGAGTGGGACTCGAGCCCCTAACCTCTCGCATTGGTGACAAGTCTCTTAACCACTAGACCACCGACCGCCCCGAATCAAGTGGGACATCAATGAACAGTAGCAACAACAGTAAGAAGAAGAAGAAAAGCAAAATAACGTGAGAAGTGCAGGGTATCCTGCTGGTGATTGGAGTTGATTTACTTCATTAGTTCTAAAGATGTAAGGCAAATGAAAAGAAAAAAAGAAAAAAAACAATAAACAAGCAGAATCACACACTTTACCGCTTTGGCTTGCGCATTTGCATATCAAAAACAACGGGAGACAACCGCCGTAAGGGCGTCGGCTGGGAAGGCGTTAAATCCAAACACGTGATTGTGCATTTGTTCAGAGCAACGCAATAGACACCCGAAGCAAAAAGCTGAAAGGAATCAATAGTGCGGCGTTAGCTGTCCGAAGACATCGAGCCATCGTACGAGGCCCGCATGTGAATTTCTGAATTAAATACAACCATTTCGTAAACAGCTCAAATGATACGCTATACGTAATGCATACGCTATCAGTTGAGCTATTAAAAAAAATGGTGGCGTAGGATTTTGCCGATACCAGTATCCATGAGGTACCAGAGTGTACATCGTAGAAACAAAAAGACGGGGTTATTGTGTTGTTGTTGTTGTTTGGGGTTAGGTTTTGTTGTTGTTCTTGTTATTGTTGTTATTGCTGTTTGTTTGTTTCTTTGTGTTTGGGTAGTGGATGGGGGGGGGGGGGGTGGTGGTGGTGGTGTTTTTTTTTTTTTTTTTTTTTTTTTTGGGGGGGGGGGGTTGGGGGTTGTTTGTTTGTTCTGGTCTCTCTCTCTCTCTCTCTCTCTCTCTCTTGTTTCTTTTGTTGTGCGGGGGGGGGGGGGGGGGGCTGAGCGGCTAGGTATGACCATGCATTCTCTGTGCAGAGAGAGAATTTGCCTTAACCTGATCAAATGTGCTTACACAATAGACAATAAAATCGGAGATTCACGTATAGAAATAAGTCTTGCACACGGAACAACCACAGTCGACTGCAGCCGAACCCTGAGAGAAGAGGAAACTTAACTGGATCGGTTCACGAGTATAATCTAGGGAGTATGTATTCACTTTGATCCCAGAAGAGAACTCTTCGTGTGATATGACACTTCATTCTGTTTTCCTCCAGCCGGGCGGGGGAACCTATGTTGCCAGCAAAAATACTCCCAGCGTAATTGGAAAACTCTTGTGGTGTGCCTGCTCACAATAGGTCGGAATTGCTTTCACAATGGTCCCTTTACACTGCTGTCCTGAGAGGCGAAAGAAAACTCTCTCTCTCTCTCTCTCTCTCTCTCTCTCTCTCTCTCTCTCACATCACACATCTTACCTCTCGACAGTTTATATATATATATATATATATATATATATATATATATATATATATATATATATATATACACTACCGTCAGACATCTACATTGCCAAACAATATGTCAATGAAGCTACGTTTCATTAAGCTTCTTTTGTATTGTAGTGATCATTTATCTGTGTGTGTGTGTGTGAATTCTTTGTAGTTTAGTTTTCCTAGTTTAGCAAGGACAAAATGGAAGACAGGTCGTTGTACCTATATCTTTTTATCCTTGGAAAATAAAGTTTCGTTTCGTTTCTTTTCGTTTCGTTTCGTTTCGTTTCGTTTCGTTTCGTCTCGTCTCGTCTCGTCTCGTCTCGTCTCGTCTCGTCTCGTCTCGCCTCGTCTCGTCTCGTCCGTCTCTCTCTCTCTCTCTCTCTCTCTCTCTCTCTCTCTCTCTCTCTCTCTCTTACTTTGTCTCAAAGCTCTTAAAGCTCTTTCTAACAAAACTTTTTGAAAGTTTAATATTTTTGTGGAGTGGTGGTGCTGCTGGACTTGCCGCTGGTGACTTGAGGGGGGGCGGGGGGGATATACGTTGCATGACTCTGCCAATATTTTTCTCAAACAAATGAAACTATCTGGCAGGCCCGGACATTGCGTTGTTCCAGTGTTCTTCAGTTTTTAAGGATGCCAATATACGCTGGCTTTATGAATAAGCTGGGAAATTGCACACACAACCTTACTCTGTCCGGACAGTACGCAAAACACAGCTCATAGACTTCGTAACACCGAACATCAGCTCATAATTATTTTTCTGTTGCTTTCTGTGACGGCTTATGCCG
Source organism: Batillaria attramentaria (assembly GCA_018292915.2). NCBI lineage: Eukaryota > Metazoa > Mollusca > Gastropoda > Batillariidae > Batillaria > Batillaria attramentaria. The sequence goes on from JACVVK020000096.1 coordinate 224,976, forward strand.
AACCACGTGTAATACTTCTCGTCACTGAATACAAATTCTGACCGTGTCATCGTAACTTAGACGGCAGCTACGTTGCTGCGTCCCGTTTCCATGCTGGAAGCCATCGGACGATATTGGTGGGTGCCGTAAAAGCCTTCTGCAAGAGGCAGTTCAGACGGTTCGGAAACCAAGACACACAACCCAAGTTTAACCCTTTCTATACTGGCGCTACCATCATAGGTTTAACGCTAACTGCATGTAGCCCCCGCGGCGACACTAAGCCGCCTTCTTTTGGCCATTCTTTTTACCGCATAAATGGCATGAAAAAAAAATGAAAAAAAAAAACACAAAAACGTACGCACCGGTAACCAACTAAAACAGAAGCCCTTTCTACGGCAGATCACTCCAAGAAAACCTGGTAACAGTTAGCAACGGTGGAACAGAACAAAGATTTCGCACACTACTGATTGTAACTACTGTTAGTCATAGTGCGGTAGTGGGGGCTGAAATCGTGTTACGACTAAAGCCGTAGCTCGGGCAGAATGAGTTAAACAGCCACTCACCAGGGAAAGGACCCTTGCAAAAAATAATGGAGTAGGGGAAAAGGCAAAAACAAAAACCATAAAAACCCCACACAATTCTATCAACCCACTACACCGCTGGCGTATTTTGGAATCTGGACGCCCCGCTTGCAAGGGGCGTTACATGATTAGCTTTCGTTGATAGCCGTTCCGCTAGCTTCCTGTTTCTTAAATGCAGGCTGTTTAAAAATCATTTCCATCCGAGCCAGAAGCAGAGGCGCGGCGTCTAAAGATAAGCCCGTGTAGTTTTTGAGCCCGTTTAGCTGTACTCTGGTAGGTGAAATTTATTAGGTGTGATTGGTAGATCGACCACGCTCAACCTTTTCTCGTCTGGCAAATGTCAGAACTGATGTACGCCCCTCGGGTGTTCACGTCCGAAGTTCATGTCATTGTCCTGGCTTTCAACCGAAACGCTAAGTGACAGTAATGGTAACCCGTACACTCTGGTTACTCCTCGATGGTTGGCATTTTATCGTGTTAACCTGTTGTGTGTGTGTGTGTGGGGGGGGGGGGGTAGAAGCGTTCTCCTGTCTTGGGATAGAACCTTGTTTAGAAGAAGACACACAAACTGCTGACCTTTGAGAAAGTAATAAAAGTTACAGCCACAGTAAAACGTTTTCTAGTGAAATGACCTGAACCTTTCTGGCGGAGTCTGCGGTCGGTAATAGTGTGGAATGTATCGCAAAGTGTTCCAGGTTCAACGTCCTTCTCTTCCAATGGCCCAAAGTTCTGGTCACAGGGTGGAGACATTACGCGGGACTCCCATTTTCCCTGTGGATGGCAAAATTCTGGCAAAATTCTCTTGACCTTCTCCTCTCAGTCTCTCACTTATCTGTATTCAGTCTTCCATTTTCTCTGAGCCATAGGCAACGTTCACACGAATGCCATAATCTCTAGGAGGGTATTCGGAAGAAGGGTGTGTTGCATTCCGTCGGAAATGATTCCAGCTACTCAGCCTCTGAGTTACGCGGGGTTGATTTAGAGGGTATTATGAAAAGGAATTCTTGACGGCATAAGCAGTGATTCCAGAAGTCCTTCCTCTAGGTTTGGAGGGTAGAATGAATATATTCGTGCAAGTACCACTTCATCAGCTAGGATCTGCAACAGCCAGCAGTTTCAGGAGACCTTCGAGTCTGTCTTCCGATATCTCACTGGTTGTTGTGAAATGAACCTCCGCGGAAAGAAGTCGAGAGTGTCTTGATGGGGATTGCCTTCTAAATCAACGTTGCGCACACCAGAGGAATTGTCGGCGAAGATTTCTCGGGTCAGAATGTCGGCCTAAGGCCCATATCTTCTGGAGACAGATCCTGCCTGGTTATCTTGTCCACACTCTGGATGTCCTTGCTACCACGACGCAGCTCCTACCCCCCCCCCCCCTCCCCAATACCCCCCCTCCCCAATACCCCCCCTCCCCTATACCCCCCCTTCCAACCCCTTGGGCCCCTGTGTCCAATCGACGAGAACATCTGCACTTTTACGTTCTCCTGCAACGTCTGTGCTTACAGTTTACTTTATAGAATTGGTTTTGCTCAGTGATCCTTTTGAAGAGAGTCTTAACTCATTTCTTGAGGGTTAAATCTTCGTTCGCTTTTGTTGAATGTGCACAGTTGGGGGAGCAGCCCGAATATTCCCCGCACGACGGCATCGGGACAATTTAAGATATACTGTATATACTAATGTGCAGACGTGGCATCACTTGAACTTAACTCAGTTCCTATCAAGTGAGTTTGGGGTTGTGTACCGGTAGCCTCACAAAAAAAGGTAATTCATTCATGTCTGCATGGATTTAAACTTGGCATAGTGGGAGTGTTGCACTTTCATTATACTTGTGTTTGCTGCAGTAAGAGCCGCAGCCCTGAAGGAATCTCAGTAGCGATATTAACGCTCTCTGCTTGGGAGTTTTTCAAGTGTGCTAGATCTAAAGCTGGGCTCTTGCATACATAACCCTATTTCTCAAGAAGTATTGGAGCCATCCTATAGGGGAATCTTCCACTGTGCAGAGCGTATGAGAGTCGGTCACATGCACGCATATTATTGTTAGGGTCTGCGAGACCGTAGGTGATACAGTGGCAGGGCTGAAAGTGTTAAGGAACCATAAATCTTGCCTGTTTTCGCATACAGGGCCAAAACCGAAAACACACACACACACACACACACACACACACACACACACACACACACACACACACACACACACACACACACACAAACATGAGACTATGATACTTGTGCGCGGTACGAAATGTATCAATTAGAGAGGAAGGGGTCAGCATTTTTTTTATCCCGAAATAACTGGCTTATGCTTTTAAACGTGAACAGGTCACAGCAAGTTCAGTTCAAGATGGTATCTCTGCGTTCGGAAAAGCCCCTATGCGCCCCCCCCCCCCCCCCCCCCCCCCCCCCCCATCTCAGCAATCTCCTCCAGTGTCGTTTTGGCGACTGTTCCAGTTCAGTTTATTTCCAGAAACCCCATGATCATAGGTGGTATGTACGCTAGTCAGTAGTTTCTGTGTAGTTAAGCATATGTTCCTATACATGACAGACAGAGAGAGAGAGAGAGAGACATTCACATTAGCGCATAATTATATACTTCTGCATACTCACTCACATCTATACAGAACACAATTGCAGAAAACTCAAAAAACAAACATACGTTCATCCAGTGTTTAAAAGTATTTACTGTTTCCAATGTTGGTTTGGTTCACACCGGCCTAGCCGTGCCTATTAGGTTCGGTCGCCGGCCACTGCCTCTTTGCATGTTACCGCTGTTCTGCAGGCGGCCTCAAGGAACAATGACAGGGGCTTTGCTATAGTGCAGCACGTCTCTTAAAGCCCCCCCCCCCACATCCCCCCTCACCCCCCCCCCCCCCCCATGGTAGTTCACAACCGTGATGAACCACCCCCTTCACCCCGCCCCTCAGTGTCGTAGCGTGCACAACACGATGTAGGGTGTACCTGTAATTAGGGGAAGCCAGTGAAGCTGGGTGTTGATGATGTGTTTTAATCCTCGCTTCACCTCCGCCCTTAAGATCCACGCTCGCGCCGCGGTAGCCTACAGCTGGGCTTTTTTTTATTGTTAATCGATTTGGCACTAAACGCTGGAATCCGCTTTTGTTTCGGGTCACGGTGCAAAGGAACTGCCGGTGTCTGGGGTATACAGCCGTGGAATCTCTCTCTCTCTCTCTCTCTCTCTCTCTCTCTCTCTCAGTCGTCTTTTTGTTCTTGTCCTTGTTCCTCCTCGTTCTCATCATCATCTTCTTCTTTCTCTAGATCCTCCTTTGCAACATTTTATTTTTAATTACCTGAGCACTGTGAGACATGCACGAGCCCCGAATTGGAATGTCGCTGACGCGGCCTTAAACCCTGTAAACTCACTCGCTCTTCTTGGTTCTATTATTATTATTATTATTATTACTTTTGTTATTATTATCATCATCATCATTCTTATTGTTCATAGAAAACTTTGTTCTATTATTATTATTATTATTACTTTTGTTATTATTATCATCATCATCATTCTTATTGTTCATAGAAAACTTTGTTCTATTATTATTATTATTATTACTTTTGTTATTATTATCATCATCATCATTCTTATTGTTCATAGAAAACTTTGTTCTATTATTATTATTATTATTACTTTTGTTATTATTATCATCATCATCATTCTTATTGTTCATAGAAAACTTTGTTCTATTATTATTATTATTATTATTACTTTTGTTATTATTATCATCATCATCATTCTTATTGTTCATAGAAAACTTTGTTCTATTATTATTATTATTATTATTACTTTTGTTATTATTATCATCATCATCATTCTTATTGTTCATAGAAAACTTTGTTCTATTATTATTATTATTATTATTACTTTTGTTATTATTATCATCATCATCATTCTTATTGTTCATAGAAAACTTTGTTCTATTATTATTATTATTATTACTTTTGTTATTATTATCATCATCATCATTCTTATTGTTCATAGAAAACTTTGTTCTATTATTATTATTATTATTACTTTTGTTATTATTATCATCATCATCATTCTTATTGTTCATAGAAAACTTTGTTCTATTATTATTATTATTATTATTACTTTTGTTATTATTATCATCATCATCATTCTTATTGTTCATAGAAAACTTTGTTCTATTATTATTATTATTATTACTTTTGTTATTATTATCATCATCATCATTCTTATTGTTCATAGAAAACTTTGTTCCTCGGCGCCATCAGGGACCTCTGCACTCAGACCACAGACGTAAAGAGATAGACGCACCGCCGCACGCTGCCACCGCTGCTTGCGAGTATCGCTACGCGGCGGCCATCTTGCTGATACCAGAACTCAAGAGGCTCTGTGTATAGGACGCCTCGTTCGAAATACAAAGTTCTTTAGAAAGACGTCATCAGAAATGTGACGTAAGATAAAGCGGACCAATGCTATGCGCGCTATGTAAACAGCTGATAGCGTCTGGCCAATGCTATGCGCGCTATGTAAACAGCTGGCACTTCCAGGTACTAGCAACATGGCGCGCGGCGGCGTCACTTTTCCGGCACCGCGGTGCGTCCATCTCTATACGTCCGTGACTCAGACGTGCATGATTTAAGAGAGAGAGAGAGTGTGTCATCTGACCGGTTAAGCTGACCAGGTAGGAGACATGCGATCATAATGGGTAAAGTCTGACACCAGTAAATTATGGGAAGTGCATGTTATGAAGAGAGATCCGTAGCTGAAACCCTAAATCCGGGCATTTCGCCATAATTGAAATGCAAATGAATGTGTCACGTGAAACAGATGCTGTCCCTAACAAAGAAAAAAAAAGGCGGGAAAAACTGGAGAGAGGGGGGGGGGGGGGGTGAATGCGTGAACTGCTATGTTTGATAAAACAGACGACATTTCTAGTGTTTTACAACACGATGGACAAAGCGGAAGGGAGAACGTGTTTGACATTTCAATCTTGGATGGCGTTTTTGCGACATCCATCACCGTCAGAACGGTTTTTGGCAGTCCCCAAAGCGAGACTCGTCGCGTGATGTAACCGGCATCCAAGAAAGAGAGAAAGAGGTCACAATGAGACTTTGCTTCTATTGTCAGTTGACCCCTACAGCGGGGGAAGCCGAGGCAGAAGCCTTGAAAAGCGCCCAAGAGTACAAAATAAGGGGGGGGGGGGGGGGGTCGAATGGTAGAGCGTTGGACTTCCAACGTTCGGATCGTGACTGAGTGCCAATCCCGGCTAGGGCCAAATATTTGTGCTGCAGCTGGTTTGTCATCGTTGTCCCGTCTTTGATATCACCCGTAAGTGGTGGAAAAGGACGTTAAACCCCACAAACACCCACCCACCCAACAAAATAAGGGGAATCGGGCTGGCTGAATGGGTACATCGCTGGACTAAAAGGAAGCACGAGTTTTAATGCACTTAGCAAAAGAAAGATTTTTTTTTTAATCCAGTGGATTTCATAGCTCCTTTCAAACATGCTGTTATTCACCTGTAATCAAGAACCATCCCACAATCCCACAAAATCCCGAATGATGTCATGGTGTCATGATGTCTTAGTGTCGGATTACGAAAACTGACATTAAATTGGGAAATCTCGCACAGGTAGGCTGGAAGATTTTCGTTAAATTCTCCGCTATGCGCGAGCATTTTCGGGTTTTCTGTTCAGAAACTCAAATAAGACCACAAATTGTGATTGCTGAGTCCTATATGAGGCGCCTTGCGGGCTGGGCATACTTTGACAGAATGCTCGGGTCGCCTTGAGCTCGAATTCGGGCTTGGGAGCCAACAAAAAAAATCGTCCTGGTTTATCTTCGTTGTCCTTTGTATCACCACATGTGACCTCAATTTAAACATATAAACAAACAAGCAGTCAGATCAGCGCCAGCAGGTGCTGCAGTAAAAACTTTGTTCCTTGGCGCCATCAGGGACCCCTGCGCCCACATGTGCATGGCGTACACTTGAGATATCTGCTGACTGATAGGCCTATCAATGTGAAAGCGAGAACCTTGTAGCCATATAATTATCTACGGGTTACAGAGTTTTGAGTATGAGACATGGATAAGCAGGGTGTGCGGGGGTATATTGCGGAGAATATTATCGTCCCTGCTTATCTGTGCCAGGCTGACGACGAGTCGTTCCTCCTTCCGTGCCAGGGACCCGCAGCGCCATCGGGGTTAGGTTTAATCGAGAGCGCGTGATGCTATTAACTAAGTATTTCAGGCGGGTTCATTTCTCGTGAGGTTTTTGTAGCCCTGTGACAGAACAAGTTCATGCAGCGCAAGTAAAGGTCGCAGGTCTGGCAAACAAACGAAAGTCTCTACACGCAGGGAATGGAGGGTACTGGGCAAGGGGATTTGGTCTAGTGGTTAAGCTATCCGACTTTCGGATCCTGAGCCGCCCGGTTCAGATCCCTGGTGGGCAGGAATTTGGATGGGTTTTTCCTTTCCAAATCGAGTCAAAATCACGTGCAGACTTGTTTACGGGGCCTAGTGGTTAAGACTTAGTCACCAATGCGAGAGGTCAGGTTCGAGTCCCAGTCGGGGCGAAGAGTTTTTCCTTCTCGTATGTGGCACCGTACATTCGGGCCGACCGTCGGGGTTCTCTCCGGGTACTCCGGTTTCTTCTCCCCTCTACTTTGGAAATGTTCAGCCCACAAAATTGAAAAATAAATGCAATTCTAAAATGCCGAAAACTAAATTGCTGAGCTGATCCTTCGCACCACGTGATTGTAATGTGTTCATGGCCAGTTTGTGAGAGAATGCGTGTGATTCACGTGAGCGTGCGTGTTGGGTTTATCTCGAGGCGCTTTGAGCCAAATCTTTGGGATAAAGCGCCTGTATTAATGAGCTTATTACTATTTATTTAAAAACAATTAATCTGCAGTAGTGGAAAAGGTTTTTAACCCCCCACCCCTACCCCCGATCCGGGTAGTTCCTCTTTCTAAAAGGAACGTCATGAGTGCAGCTGCTGATCGAGAAACTTCGTAGCTCTCAAGCACATTTAAATCGAAGTCACCCGAGACGGTTATCGACTCCTGATTTAGATTGATTCCAAGAGGATTAGGGTGTATTGTTAGGGAAAACCTTCAGAGCTCTTTTATTTGTCAGAACAATGCGACATGGGAACGGGAACTTTTGCATGCTATGAACGAATCTCTTTGTCTCTTCGCTGCTTCTATTTTTGAAAGAGAGAGAGAGAGAGGGGGGGGGGGAGAAAGAGAGAGAGAGAGAGAGGGGGGGGGGGGGGGAGAAAGAGAGAGAGAGAGAGAGAGAGAGAGAGAGAGAGTCAATGAATCAATGAAACTTTATTTTACAACGGTAGAGGCAGCTGACGTCTGATGGTCAGTTTTCATACCTGTCGTTGCTAAAAACTACTATTATATAAAAGAGAGAGAGAGAGGGGGGGGGGAGAAAGAGAGAGAGAGAGAGAGGGGGGGGGGGAGAAAGAGAGAGAGAGAGAGAGGGGGGGGGGAGAAAGAGAGAGAGAGAGAGAGGGGGGGGGGGAGAAAGAGAGAGAGAGAGAGAGGGGGGGGGGAGAAAGAGAGAGAGAGAGAGAGGGGGGGGGGGGAGAGAAAGAGAGAGAGAGAGAATCAAAGAAACTTTATTTTACAACGGTAGAGGCGGTCGGTGGTCTAGTGGTCAAGGGACTTGTCACCAATGCGAGAGGTCAGGGGTTCGAGTCCCACTCGGGGCAAAGAATTTTTCCTTCTCGTATGTGGCACCGTTCATTCGGGCCGATCGTCGGGGGTTCTCTCCGGGTACTCCGGCTTCCTCCCCCTCTGCTTTGGAAATGTTCAGCCCACCAAATTTGAAAAATAAATGCAAATCTAAATTCCGACATTTAAATAGCTGAGCTGACCCTTCGCACCACGTGATTGTAATGTGTTTATGTCCAGTGTGTGAGAGAATGCGTGTGATTCACGTGAGCGTGCGTGTTGGGTTCAGTTCGCGGCGCTTTGAGCCGATTCACGAAATTGGGTAAAGCGCCTATACAATACTCATTATTATTATTATTATTATTATTATTAGAGGCAGTTGACGTCAGATGGTCACTTTTCAACCTGCCGTTGCTAAAAACTACTATTATCTAAGTAATAAAAAGGAATAAATGAACCCCATCCAAAAAAAAAAAAAAAACCCGTACAAATAAAACAACAAAGAAACAAAAATGAGTAGAGACGGACAGACAGACACAGACAGACAGACAGACGGAGACACAGACAGAGAGATGCTGCTGCTGATGATGATCTGACTTGCTTACAGAAGCATAAGAGGCGGTAAAATCAGCCAGCCAGATGGCCAAACAGGGTTATACGATGAGCTTCCATCGCGATTAATTTCCTTCTTAATGACACTCAGAGGATGTAAAGTCCACAGCTGAGCTCTGGCGAAACGGCCATGCCTCTGGCTCTGCCTGTGACACCACCGTTTCGTTATACCGGACACGCAGATCCCCGCGCTGATAGATCAGCTTGATATCTGTCTCCGCCACATGTAATTACCATCTGTTGTTTGTGTCCCCACGTCGATACAGTACGGATCTCGATATCTCGTCATATCTCTCGGGTTTCAGCATCACCGCTCATCTCTCGCACTACCGGTAATTAAAAGGCTCGTTTCGTGGTTTTCTCCGACAGCTATTTGACACGGCGGGGCGCTGCTGTCCACCACGGTGTTTTGTTGTTTTTGGTATTTTTTTCCTACATTTTCATTCATCAACTTCATTAATTTTCGCAGCTTCAGATCGGATGAGCACGGAGAAACGTGAAACTTTCAACACGAAGATTTGATGCCTGTTAGCAGGGGCGGGTTTCGTGTGTCTGTATGAACACACCTAGTGTTCTTTAAGGGATAGTTTGGTAATCAGTATGTAGTTTATATCAGTATGACTCATCATCTTGAGAGTTTATTTCAAGATGACGCGTGGTGTGCTCGTTATGGTTCCTGGTGTAAATCATTATAGTGTATGTATGATCCCTGGTGTGATCATTACATGTATTTTATATTAGTACTGATGACTACTGGTGTGATCTGCCTACATGTATATCAATGCGATTATGATCATTATCACTATAGTTTATGTATGCTTCCTGGTGTGAACATTACATGTAGTTTATATCAATATGACTGCTAGTGTGATCTGTCTATATTAATGCGATTATGATTATTATCATTATAGTTTATGTATGCTTCCTGGTGTGATCATTACATGTAGTTTATATCAGTATCACTACTAGTGTGATCTGCCTACATTAATGCGATTATGATTATTATCAATACAGTTTATGTATGCTTCCTGGAGTGATCATTATAGATCCATGGCGTGATTGTTACAATCGGAAACATATACTGGCGCTGTTTTGGGTGATTGCGGGTGATCAGAAACGAAGCTGGTTGTACCAGAAGTGGAGATGGGAGCTGATCTAGAATGCCTCTCTCTGACTTGTCTCCGAGGTACATAACTAAACAAACAAAGCTTTGACAGGTACATTCATTATGTCACTCATTCAGCCTCTCCACATGAAAATAACGTCAATGTGGCGTAATCTCGACACCCACAAAACATGTACATATAAAAACGCTGCTGGACTAACCATTATCGTAAACTGGTGAGATGTGATTATTCTTGTATGGATTGGTGGAGCCAGCGGTGGCGAGGGTATGACTAGCTTCATTTTCTCTCTCTCTCTCTCTCTCTCTCTCTCTCTCTCAAAGGGCAACAATGGACTTTTTGAGTTAAGATTTGAACGACGACAAGGGGAATTTCACTTTAACACGTTTCGTGCCGCGCACGGTCGAGTATCCTACGTTTTTTTTTTTTTTTTTTTTTAATTATTATTCTTTTTCGGTTTTGGCCCTGTATGAGGAAATCAGCAAGATATACGGTTCCTTGACGGATCTTATTGCAGCAAACACGAGTATCATCAGACTGCAACACTCCCACCGAGCGAAATTTAAATCTATGCCGACATAAAGTAATGATGACTTTGTCTAGAGAGGCCATTGGTGCACAGCCTCAGACTTACTCGGCAGGAACTGAGTGAATGCGCATGCCACGCGAAGGTGTGTGCACTTTCTATTTCGGGCAATGTCCTGCAGCGGAGTAATGTTGAACTTCTTGTAGTGGCATTCAATCCAAAACGAATCTCAAACACATCCCTGGGGCAAACTGGTTAGGTACATACAGGGATATACGTGACTCACACGCCCCCAAGTGTCACTTGCCCCCAACCTATCGGTCGCTGTAATGAAGAGTATTGGCGAATCCGCTTCCTCTTTCCTCCCGGGGGAGCCGGGACCGCCGAATGGTAGAGCGTTGGACTTTCAATGCTCGGGTCGTGAGTTCGAATCCCGGCTGGGGCCAGATATTTGTGCTGGCCTTTTTCTCGTTGCCCCGTCTATGGTATCACCCATGCGTGGTGGAAAAGGACGTTAAACTCCCCAGCACCCACTCACCCTCTTTCCTCCAATCCTGTTTCCTATGCCAGCTTGTCCTGGCATGGCTGACCTGGGTGTGAAGACAAAGATTCTATTGTGCTAATGTCATCAGGCTGTAGAAAAGCACATTTTGAAATATATTTAGCCAGCTGTTTAACACTCAAATTCTTAGAGTTATTAAATAAACTTTAATATACATGCATCTGGTTTTCGGAAGGAAACGCCTGTGTTGATTGAATAAAACGGATTAACAGAAATGCTGAAAGTTGCAAAATCTATTTTTTCGTATCAACATGAACCTCTCTCTCTCTCTCTCTCTCTCTCTCTCTCTCTTACTTTGTCTCAACATGAATTCTCTCTCTCTCTCTCTCTCTCTCTCTCTCTCTCACACACACACACACACACACACACACACACACACACACACACACACACACACACACACCCCTTCCAACTTCATCACCGACCCAGTTTCCTTAAAGTACAGATCGATTCGAGAGAAACAATTCCACAGGGCTTCAGTTAAAGAGGGCCAAGGATTAACTACCGGCACTTAACAACTGCTTGATGGTTTCCTAGTCAAATCATCAAACCAGTCCATACTAGCAGCATTTACGACTTTCCTATTGATCGTGAACACTAACGCTGATGACGGACAAGGGGAAAGTGAGCGCGTTCTTGTCCTCGCCAACTCTCAGTCTGTAGGACTTTATGCACCACTGAACTTCTTGTAGTGGCATTCAATCCAAAACGAATCTCAAACACATCCCCCGGGGCAAACTGGTTAGGTACATACAGGGATATACGTGACTCACACGCCCCCAAGTATTGGCGAATCCGCTTCTTCTTGAGTGATTGAGCCAACTCTCAGTCTATTGGACTTTATGCACCACTGAAACTGAAAGGGGCTTCTTACCGCTCAGTTGGTGTAGTTCGCCCGTTAGGGGGTGCAAATGTAAACCAGTCAATTGTTATTCCGTCGATATTTTGCATAAAGTAAATTCGTAGAATGAAGTCAGCGGCCTAGTGGACGACTGGAGTTTCTTTGCCCCTCTTGCGCATGACTGGTATACATCAGTTTGCATCCCCTAACGCACACAGGACAAAAAAAAAATCATTACAATCACGTTGTGTGAGTGGTCAGTTCAGCTAGTTAGGGGTGTGTGTGTGTGTGTGTGTGTGTGTGTGTGTGTGTGTGTGTGTGTGTGTGTGTGTGTGTGTGTGTGTGTGTTGTAGTAGTAACACTAATTTGGAGGATTGCACGAAAGCTATATTACAGTTCGAAAATTTGTTCGATTTGAATCTGCGAGAAAATTATTAGCAAAGCACTGAAAGTTATTAGCAGAGGAATGGTCTTCCTTCAGTGGACCCTCAGAGCCACCTGGCACTTATGCAAAACACAGTTTCCAGCAAACAATAAACGAAAGCAGATGTTTTGCAATTAGCTGCTTAAGTACTGGACGCTAACAGTTTGGCTGTCCTCCTAGGTAAACACGACTTTCAAAACAAAGACAGGAGAATGCGAGGGGGGAAAAACACTTTGTCGAAAAAGTCACTTTCCTAAGTGGAATGAGGTGTGAGCGAGAGGTGTTTAACCTTAACCCCCCTAACAATCCCCGTGACCAGACAGAAGACCAGCCTTGCAGACAGCCAGACAAGTCCGTCAGACAGAATACGAGTATCCCAGACGACCTTCAGGCCAGATACGTCTACATATCGGATGAACACTGTTGACCATGCAGTCTGGCGTCAGGTGATCAGGATATTGGCTTCATCCGACCTCATCAGAGGTCACTGCCCACTAACACTATTCGTGCCAAGCAAGCTACGCAGGACCCTAGTTTCCTGCCGGAGTGCGTTAAGGCCTTCTCAAACGTAGAGTGCCTGCGAGGCACCCGCTCGTGCATTGCGCGGGGGGTTGCGGTCATACGTTGCAACACACTTTGGCTACCAGCTGCACCGCCGGCCCGGCGCTCCAATACATAAAGCATGACCAGCGGCGACTTGCTGGCGTGGCGAGGAAAAAGTAGGCCCGTGCTCTATTCACTGGCGTCACGGCGGCGTCTGCGGGGAGTGCTCGCTACAAGCGGATTTAATTAATTGACTGAGGGCATTTCGCCGCTGGTAGACCTGCAAAATCGCAGCGTGTGAGAACCCTATTAGGCAATACTGTGCACGAGTGGTCTCAGTAAACACAAAATCATAATTAATTTAGTCCACGTTTGTTTTCAATTTCAGTTGGTAAGAGTGCTGTGCGGTGAGTATATACTCATGTTTGCCAATCGAAAAGTTCAAGTTCAAAAGCATCTTTATTGTGTGTTATAGTGACTTTTTTTTTCATCGATCAGGGGTCATAAAAAAGCAAAAGTAACGAAGCCACTACCTTAAGAACGAACGAACTAAACTGATATCAATGAATACATAAAAAGACACAATACAACCTAACTATTTATTGATATATAAACACCAATACTTAGCACAGTATTTATAAAGGGTGTGTATTTGGTTGCAACAAGTTCGTTGCAATCCAGGTTGCAGAAACATAACAACCAATGAGTATGAACAAGCACAGCTTGTATGTGTGTCAGTAGTTAGACTTTAAAATGTTACTGATGAATGGTCTGTTTACAGGGAAAACGACCACATGCTGTATGTGAATGACAATGCAACAGCACGGTTATGGAAAACAAACTGAAAACAAACTCGTGACCCGTTTAGTCTGCTGTGGAAATGTTCAGCCCACAAAATTTAAAGAAAAACCCAACTAAATGCAGTTCTAAAATTCCGAAACTTAAATTGCTGAGCTGACCCTTCGCACCTCGTAATGTGTTCATGTCTGGTGTGTGAGAGAATGCGTGTGATGCACGTGAGCGTGCGTGTTGGGTTTAGCTCTCGGGGCTTTGAGCCAAATATTTGGGGATATTAATGCGCTTATTATTACGTATTAATAATAGTTTGAGTGGTGTTCACAGAACTAGATTTGTTTTTAGCTCTCTGCTAATGCTGCTGGTTGTGGACGTGGGCAAAAAAAAGAGAAGTCGTGAATCAAAAGGAAGGCAGACAGAGGCTGTAACCAAATGAATCTAGCCGGTGCAAATATAACTATGCATGTCGAGAACACGCTCTTTTCCAGCGAGATATGAACATTTCATTTGCTTTGAGGGATTCATGACCAAGGCTTCGTGCGAATTCCTACCTGTGGTAGCGTTAACAAAAAAAAACCCCCAAAAAACAGGAATTAGCACAGACGCAAATGAGCTGTTTCCCATTTCCACTGCTGCAGCACCTATCGTCCTCAGACAGACACGTTGCAAACTCGTATAGATTGCACCAAAATGCAAGGTGCAACCCAGGAGCTCGGCAGATCTGAGCAACAGACCCCTCCCCACCCCCCGCCCTGGTTTTTTTTATATATTTTTTTAAGCCGACAGCTGCAAGCCTGTGCAGTGATTATGATAGTGATGAAGATGATTATGGTTTTTACATGCACGGGAAACCGCCGGGGGGTAATGAATGTCAGAGCTCATATCTTGCACGTAACGACGTCCTGTGCTCATTTGGCAGTCTATATAAAGGTCTCTCTCTCTCTCTCTCTCTCTCTCTCTCTCTCTCTCTCTCAACTAGTCTTGTCAGAAAGGATATAGCCAGCGGGGTTGCTAAACTACATTTCCTATTCTGTCCTAATCGGATTCTCCATCTCCTTTGTTTACGTTTTATCCGAACGCTGTCTATCTAAAACTATCAACCCCCGAAACATAATATTCTCGTGGAAATGTCAAACGTTAAACGTTGCTAGTGGTCGTTAATTGACTTTACGAACCTCCCGTGTGTGTGTGACAAATATCTTTCTGTCCTTTGTCATACGGTCCAGGAGCTTGTGACTTCAGAGTCTTCATGTACGAAATGAGTTCTGACTGGAGGGGAACATCTGCTGGACCCGTATGTAATAGTCTAGGTTACGGTTTTTAGCCCTGGGTTAGAGTCTAACCCCGAACGAAACTACAGTATCTCTAGGGTTAAATTTTCTGTTGTTTTTTGTTTTAAATCAAGAAGCGGGCCCATTCCAGCAAGGTGGCTAAGCTGTCATAGAAGGAATTTTTTTCTTCCTTTCTTCGCTTCCTTTTTTAATTTAATTTTTGCTGTTGGGTTTCTTTTGTCCTAGTCTGGGTTAGGCCCGTAGCCCGTGGGTTAAATTAACCTCGACTTTTACATACGGGCCCTGGTTACGAATCTCTATAGCCTGGCTGCCAAATGAATCGTTGTTCCTTCTGGCCATTGCAACCGTTTCCGTGACTTAGCAGCTTCTAATAGTAGAGGAATAAGACTTTCTATGGCCTAACCGGCGAACGTTTTCTTACGTGCACCACCAATCAGAGATGTTTCAGTCTAGCTGGCGTTCAGTCCATAACCACATAACGTCGTCTGCTCAGTAGGCGGTACGCTTTTACGTACGTAGAACAACAAACTGTTATATTATACGCCAACCCGAGTCACCACAACGGTTTTAGACGCTGTGTTGTGACCCAAGTGACTGATTCTGGTGCACAGATTAAGCAAGTCAAGTCAAGTCAAGTCAAGTCAAGTCAAGTTTATTTCCAACCCTCTGGGGGCATAGGAAAACAAAAAGAAACATATGAAAATCAACCAAAGTATCAACAACAACAACAACAACAACAAATAAACAGGAAAAAAAAACAGTAAAAAAGCAGACCAAAAAAATGCCAACAAGAGAACAACCGAACAAAACAAAATCAGGAACAAAACATATATATAAACACACACTCGCACATACTACTGGCTGCATTATACACTCACACAAGTACTCATATCTGTCTTGTGCATACATACATACACACAGCGCATTCGATTAAAAAAAAAAAAAAAAGTTGTCCGCACGCTGTTGTTTGTCTGTCATGCGTATTGAGATTTCAAGGTCAGTATGGGAGAAGAGTTGGGGGGGGGGGGGGTTGAAGAAAGGTGGTTGCGGGTATGGTATGGTATGGTATGGTATGGCAGACTTCTCCTCGGCGCACGTATCCATCTCTACTTAGATGCTCATGGCGCCGCAGGGCTGGAGGACGAAGCAGTGAAAGCCTGCTGCCGCTAAGCGCTCCTTTCTGTGCAAACCTCCACCCCGCTATTCACTCTGGTGCGTGCGACAATATTTCTGTTTTACCACGCCACCGGCCACAGCCTACTCTTCTTCGAAAGATGAACGCACACTTGATATAAAAATTATGTGCGTGCGTGTGTACACGAAGGCGAGACAGGCACCGTAAATGAGTCTGCACATGGATTTGACTCGATATGGTATGGAAAAATCCAACCATATTCCTACCCACCGGGGACTCGAACCAGGCAGCTCAGGATCCGAAGTCGGATGCCTTAACCACTAGACTGACCAAATCCCCTGTCTCCCTCCAATGGCGGGGGGGGGGGGGAGAGTACCTGCAGTGCTTGTTTTCATGTACGCGCTCAGAGTGATTAAGTCGGATCGCATGTTAGTGTTAGTATTCTCAAGATGTACAGCAGTATCCTCAAGACGAACATCAGTATTCTCAAGATACGCCAGTCACGCATTTAGAGTCCGTCCCAGCGGGGAGACCCGTGCCGACTTTTCCATAAACCAGCGCGTCCCACGTGACCACTTTATTCAGCCACAGTAAATAGAGAAAAATGGGGACCAGAAGGCGAGACCGATACAAAGCGACATTTTTGTAGAGCTTGTATCACACCCCATCGACTCACTGACGATGTGAGAACGAATATTGTCTTACGTTGTTCTGGTGAAGCTGTATTTCATTGGGTCAGATAAAAGAAAACATAAAGGGCTTTGTGTTGTTTTTTGCACACTCAGTCGCACGGCCGTCTTGGGATGGGGAAGAAAAACATTCACTACTTACACGAATACTATGACTAACGAGACAAACACAATTCGTGACGACCGAGTCAGTTAATGGAAATGGGAAAGAATGGTGCCTTTAGGTCCGATTGGCAAGTTTCTCCGGCGAAACCGCTACTGACTCACAAAGAGGCGTTGACTCGACGATGAAATCGACATATAAGTCGGCGAACTGTATTGACCGCCCTTCCACTAGGAGACACAATACAGGCAAGGGTACTGCAGTGCTGTTGAGCGCCGGCCACCTTTCGGTCGAGAGTCTCTTGCAATAAGGCTTACCCTCCCCCCCCACCCATCCCCCCACGTCCCTCATGAGTCTCTCAGGCACTCAGACACCAACTGCCCATCTCCACCCCCCTCACGCGAGTGTCCTGAACACTCAGACACCAGCAAGCCACCACCCCACCTCCCCCCCCCCGCGTCCACCCGCCCCCTTCCCGTGTCTCTGGCGCCCCCAAACCCAACTTAACTCCCTCCTACACGTCTCCTCATCCTCCAGTGTCTCTAGCACGGACACAAACAACTCCCCCTTTCTAGCAATGCGAGACCAACACCCTTCCCCCCACCCCCCACCCCCACTCTAAAGTGTCTCTAGCATTCAGACACCACCAATTTCCCCACCGCAAATCCAGCTTCTACCTATTCCTTTTTAACTGTGGAACCCGACTTCTTATACTCAAATGCTGTCAGTATCAACCCAAGCGTGAAGACCCCATTAGGGAAGAAAAAAAAAACCCAAAAACTCAGACTCCGAAGATTTATTCAGTGTTTCAGTCGGTACCCGCAAACCTGTTGACGGTTAAATAGAGTCGTAACGCTCGACCTGGTGCTTGAAATATGCTTGGCTTTATTGGCAACACGTGAGAGTGACTGATGTACGTGCTTTGTGTCGGCTACCACTTGTCGCCACCTGGTTCCAATGGGCTGGGAAGAGGGCAAAATAGTCCATCCAATGTACCACGAAAACTGTACGGCCGTGTTTCAGTTCGTCATGAAAATGTTTGTGCAATATCACACGACAGCGGAACTTCGCTAAACTTTCAACAGTTGCTGTGGATTGGTTGGTTTTCAGTATCCTCCGCCGCGCGAAAGCGTTGTTTTTCATTTATTCGTTTGGGCAGCGGAGACGGTTTTAAGTCCAGCGTAACGGTTTCTTTTGTTGTTGTTGTTGTTTTACGCTTGTGTAATCATAGAGACGCAATCGTATCCCATTTTCAACAATACTGAGGAAAGTTAGCGATCAGTCAAGAAATCAAGATTCTACTCTTCCTTGGTGATATGATGGGAACAAAGAGTTGTCGGTGACAAATACCAAGGTTCATCGTCCACTCACTGTTCTGGGCAAATAAAGTCGGGGCGGTCGGTGGTCTAGTGGTTGTGAGACTTCGCCACCAGTGCGAGAGGTCAGGTTCGAGTCCCACTCGGGACGAAGACTTTTTCCTTCTCGTGCGTGACACCGTTCATTCTGGCCGATCGTCGGGGGTTCTGTCCGGGTACTCTGGCTTCCTCTCCCCTCCGCTTTGGAAATGTTCAGCCCACATAATTTGAAAAGAAAAACAATTCTGATTTCCGAAACTGAAATAGCTGAGCTGACCCTCCGCACCGTTATTTTAATGTGTTTATGTCCTGTGTGTAAGAGAATGCGTGTGATTCACGTGAGCGCGCATGCGTGTTGGGTTCAGCTCGCGGCGCTTGCAGCTAAATTCAAGAAATTGGGTAAAGCGCCCACACAAGAAACAGTTATTATTATTGTTGTTAAAGTCATACGCCATGATGACGAGTATTCCCACCTCTTGTGAATGTACCTATAGTTCCCTCGCACATGCGCAGAGCGTCAAGCAGAACCCCGTTGACAACATTCAGAAGCTTAGGCTACGTAACACAGATGCAAATCTGGAGGAAAACGCTATATATTCCTCTTACACATAACGTTGCAGATGACACCCTAGAAATGCTTTAAAATTCACCAAAAAATTTACAAAAATCAGGCAGCCATAGACTCATGTGTAGAGTAAATTTCAACAAATTCCAATGTTCCGTTTTTTTTTGGCAATGTTGGCAGCGACCACATACCTCCCTCATTCCACGGTCGTCTGCTGGCTCCTGTGCCAGCCGCGCATGAATACAAATAGTCCACAAGCCAGCCTCATTTTCCCCTAATTTTACTATTACCTGACATGAAACTTGTTTACAAAGCCAACAAAAAGCACCAGATTGCCATTTTTTACTCTGCACACAAATTTTAAAAGGGACAAAGATTTTTTTTACTATATTTAGCCGAGTTGCTACTACATGCCCCGGAAGCTAATGCCGTCACGTAGCCTGTTACCGGCCTGATAGACGAACCAGCCCTGTCTCAATAAGTGTGAGGGCGGCTATACAGAGCAAAAACTGACTCCACTCCAACTTCCTCCTTCCTGTGTCGGTAATTCTGGCACTCGCCGCTCCGAGTTGAGTGTAACCCGCATCTCGTAAACTTCAAAGACGACACCGTAAGCACGCAGGCTGAAGATGTTCCGCTAGTGTACCCCTCTACACTTAAGGGTTGTGACGCCGGTACTGACTTTTCTTATGGTATTTGTTAGATTTAGCTAGTTACCACCTCGCTCGGCAGGGAACCCCATCCACAGTCTCAGTGGAGTAAGCTTTATGGAGATGGCGCGCGGCAGGGAGTTTATGTTATTTGGTAACAAATGATGAAGTACCACCCATCACCCAACCCCCAACCCCCCCCAAAACCCGTCTCTCGCCCTTTGTCTCCTGGTTGTTTTGTCGGAACGTCTGTTAACGAGGCTAATGCTACCATATTTGTGCCGAATCCAACACGCACGCTCATGTGAACCACACGCATTCTCTCGCACAGTGCATATGAACACATTACAATCACGTGGTGCGAAGAGTCAGCTCAGCAATTTAAGTTTCCAAATTTAGAATTGCAATTATTTTCAAATTTTACATGAACGTGTTCGTGCATGGGCTGAACATGTTCGTGCTTTCTATCATTACACCACCTAGACACCTGCACAGTGACCAACAGAAGCGTGCTCTATGAAGCGGCACCTAACATAGGAATCTCCGGCGTCCCACATGCACAGAAACACAGAGTGAAGATGCATCAAGCAGATATTCGGCCAAAACCAAGACTCATTAGCAAACTGTGGCCTTGCTCCGCAACATTCCCATCATAACCCTCATCTTTCACCCACACTGGCATACTTGTGAATATCAGATGAAGCCGCTCTGCGGCACTTGGGAAAGTAATCCAATGATACCATCATTCACAACCTGGCTTCATGGTTCACTCTGCTTGCGTTGGCACGCCTGACGGTAATAAGCGAAATCTTGCGCACCATGAGCGGCTCGCCATACAGAACTTTCCCCCGTGCCTCCCTCGCAGATTGGACGGTGTCTACCCAGCCAGTGACAATTGTCCTGAAGAATTGTCAGGAAGGATGTGTTCTCGAGGGGAGCGAAATGGCTTGTGGGGGGAAATGGCTTTCTTTGACTACCTTCCCTTGAACTTTGTAACCTGGAATTTTTTATGGACCCCGAAACGCGTGCAGTTTGCAAAGGTCAAAGAGAGACACTGTGCTGGTAATAATGATAGGAAGAAAAGGTTTGTGCAGTCTTGATGGCGGGTGACTGCCTTCGGTTCATTTACCGTTTCGTTGGGAAATGCAGCCATTCAAGGCTGTTCAACGATGTATGCGCCTCGGTTATGTTCCATCGAAGTGATGTTTTAAAAGCAGTGCTGTGCTATTTTCGACAATGGAGAAATCCTTTGAGCCAAAACAGTTCGTTGTTAAATGATTAAAGTCTTAGACTTTACGAAATGCAGACATTCAAGGCTGTTCAACGATGTATGCGCCTCGGTCATGTTCCATTGAAGAGATTTTTTTTATAAAAAGAAATGCCGTGTTATGTTTAACAATGAAGAAATCCTTTGAGCCAAAACAGTTCGTTGTTAAATGATTAAAGTCTTAGACATTAGTCTAGGATGCCTGCATTTACGTACATCTGGTACACGGCTGTTACAGAAACAGGAACCCGCAATCTCTCACTGACGAAAGTGAAAAACGCATCGGAGTTTTTCAAGGGGCATGAGTTCAGCCCAAAAGTAACGAAGGAAACTTACTGTATGATCTAACTGTGTACTGATTCCTTGAGAATGTCTGCGTTTGGATAAAAGATTGAGCCACAAAGTACCTTCTTGCCTATCAGTCTCCTTGGCAGCGTTACCCACTGCTAGCGCGGATGACGGTGTTCATCGTGATCTCAGGGCCCTGTCGATGTCTCTACAGGTGACGCTTTGATCACTGAGACCACGATGAACGCGGTCATCCGTGGTAGCTCTGGGTGTCACTGTCCAGACGACAGATAGGTATGGACGTTAGTCACTATTACTCCCCTTTGCACAGCGCGAGGCCAGAGCCCTGTAGATGCCACGGCCTTTCCTGGGTGTATGTGTATAGGTGGGGCTGTGATTACCGATTTCGTGCCGTGCCAATAGCGACCATGTTTAACAAGAACAGAAAAAGAAGAACTCTGAAGGCAAGAGAACCCTAGCACTGTAAAAGTGCAGCCTTACACGTACAAGAACCAAACTAAAGTTCAGACTGTCATTGGCGTAACTTCCGAGCGTGGCCACGAACCACAAAGAACTGACAGACTGACGAGAGTGCGGAAAGCGCCTTCCGGTCACGTACTGAGAGCGAGGTAGCGCATGGGTCGGCCTTCACTGCATGTGACCGACCATCCCTTACAAAGTAGCCCGAAGCTCCATATATCGTTCGACCACTCCCAACGGAAATGGCGGCGGCAGTACCGGACGATGTAAAAAACCTCTTCTGGCTCGGTGCTTGCTAATCAACGTGATTAAGCAGGTCGGTTGGCTGGTGACGTCATAGCTTTCTCTACTTCCTCTTTGAACGTCCCACACTGACATGCTGATCGAGTTTGTGTATGCTTCCTGTGCTCATAATATGGGTGATTAGCGACGGACATCAAACGCCTCACGCTGGAAGCGCCTCTCTTTTATGGCATACCATGAAACGCTTGCAGGACTCGCGACGGACCGGCTGAGAGTCGATCTGGGAAGGATCCGGAATACTACCAAAGGAAACCAGGCTTCCGGGAAAACCAGCAGGGAACAGAACAGCAGATCCCCCTAGACAGATTCCACAGCAGCGTTACTTAATGTAATACAAGGGAACTCTACAGCTAGTAATGTTTGTAGTTACTGCACAAGAGGGTGGGATGGGTGTTTGGGGGTTTAACGTCCTTTTCCCCCACATAGGGTGATATCAAAGACGGGGCAACGATGAAAAAGCCAGCACAAATATTTGGCCCCAGCCGGGATCGAACTCACGACCCGAGCATTAGAAGTCCAACGCTCTACCATTCGACCACCCCGGCTCCCTACTGCACAAGAGGCTAGACCGATTTACATTGTTGTGCGCGCTCACTTGTAAAATTACATGGAAAGAAATCGGTGCAACCATATCATGTGGCCTGGCAGCGTTTCAAGCAAATGTGTCTTCCGTTTGTCGCCTGCATAATTATATACGCAATCAGAACAGGTGACATTCACTTTGGCTTCTGGAATTTTGCAAAACGTCATGATGATGAACATTACATGACGGTGGAAGTATTCAAGTACGAAGCGGTTCCTACTACTTTTCGCGCATTCTTTAACTGCATGATTTTTATATCACATTGAAGGTTCCTGTTTTAATTTACACACAAAACACTGTACCGGCCATTGCATGCTTTTCATGGCAGCCAATGCTGACGCCAGCTTGTTCACTATTGTTTTGCAAATGAAATGCCAAGGTTGGCCCGTGAAGGCCTTGAAATAATGCAGACGCACACTTTTCATCCGCAGTTACGTCCACAATAGGATGTCCTGGAGCTGTTTATATATACGTTCCGCTTGGCTACGCCTGGTTGCCGGTCTAACAATGAAGGGGTGATGACATGACCGCCTTTTCTGCCCGCAAATTCGCATCTGCTCCAGCTGGACTGAACGGCATTGTCCACATTGAAGGCTCGTATCGATATCATACAGAATCATAGATATGTGCCTGCCGGTGCGTGTCGGTGCGTAATTAGCATGCGTTTTTCATTTACCATGTAAGCTTCATATTCCACCAAGGTCCTTGCATCATGTTGGTCCGTACGTGCTATGGTGGTTCGGCGTGCAAAATTCCAATTCCACGCCGTTCAACAACTCTCTGTAGGCATTTACCGCTTCCCCAAAGCCCCAACGAGTCTTTTTGGTGTATGCATTTCTCGAAAATTTGACGATTTTGTTGAAAGCATGGAGGTGCAGTGGGACACTTTACATACTTGAACAGACATAACGGGAACGCGAATGTCAGAATTGCAGTCTGGATTTGTTCTGGCGCTGAAAGACATGTGCGTGTGCTAAATAGTGCAGATACATACGCCAGATTCGTTGACCGTGTTTGTTATCAGACGATGTGCGATCACATCAATACCTCCTTCAACTGCCTCAAGTAATGTACTCCGCGCTCAGAACATGTGTTAGATACGTCACTTTCTGGTTTATCGTCGAGTTGTTTTCGTCTTCTCGCCCACGTGTTTAGTGCGTTCGTGGCTTTGGTCGCATTGTTTGCAGGATGCTTGGCTGGTTGATTCTTGGGGGATCAGAAATTGTTTGCAAAGTGAGTATGAAAACACGTGGGCAATATCTTCGCGATCACTCGCTCTGCATGAAGTATGTACGTGTGAACGTCATGAATATTGAAGTTACATACCGCAGCTTGCTCAACTCCCACTGTGTCAAAAAAGTGTTTCGCGCAGACGCCGCCACTATTGGGCCTGTGGTCTTCCCAAAGGCTATCTTAGAGCTCGGTAAACTTGTAATGTTAAATGCCACCGACCCCATATGAACTGTGCTCCCTGCTCGAATTTACATGTAGCACGCATCGAGTACAGCCGCGGCCATTATGGTTCGTCTGCTTCTCACAAACTGGTGACGTCCCTTCTGACGGTCACCCGGATTTGCCTGTCAACACTGGATGTCGAAACTGTTCCAAAAACATACTTTGGCTTAGCAAAGATAGAATTAACTCGTTTCGGCCGAATCAACGTTTGTGCAATTTGTCTGAAAGGTTACAACTTCAGAGGGCAGTATTCAGCGCAGAGCCTGGAAAACATGTTGCGCGTTAAGTGTTTGTCGTGTTGTAGAGAACTGGCACATGAGATATTTGGCTTTTGCGGTCCACTAACCCTGAAAACTTGCTGTGCTGTGTAAACCACGCTTCGGTACACATGGCAGTAGGATTAGCTTGGAGAAAGGATGGTATTGGTTTGATTTGGTTTATATCTCTGTTATCCCATCACTGAGAAAGGGGCCTTACAAAAGAACGCCCTATGTTAAGTTTAATGATGATGATGATGGGGCGCGACTCTGTACGGCAACCCAGGACTCAGAGTTCTCTGCCCTTTCGAGCTGTGACGAAGACGAGTTTCCATTGTATGCCTGTTATTTAATAAACAATAAAAGTATTTTTTAATGTCAAATCGAATGATGATGATGATGATGATGATGATGAAGAGTCTTCAGACGCGTCTGGAATGTGGTGATATTGACCGCCTCCTTAACTGCCCCGGGAAGAGAGTTTTAACGTATGTGCGGAATTTGCGGATAAACATAATACATGAAATGTTATGGAGTGTTTTAAGGTTGCACACGCTAGAATGATTTGGTCCCCATTAAAGGCACAACCTTACTGAAGGTCTTCGTCTCCCCTAGTTTCCGTTCTGAAGTTTTAACTGCCCCAGGAAGACAGTTTTAACAGTTTTGCGGAATTTCCAAATAAACATAATACATGAAAATTAAATTTTAAAAAAGCATGTATTAAGGTTACGCTAGAATGATTTGTGCCCCCCCCCCCCACCACCACCACCACCACCACCACCACCACCACCTACAGGCACAACGTTGCTGAAGGTCTACCTCTCCCCTAGTTTCCGTTCTGAAGTGCGTTTCCTGTAATGCACGTCAGCCAAACAATCAGGAGACGCCAAAGTGAGTTTGCTCCGGTCTCTTTCATCTGTTAGTTTGCAATTGTATTATATTTTTTCGCTCCTGCTTCTGATGATGAGTTTTCCAACGAGGTGACTCTAGCTGTTCATTCGCGGTGGAAAGAATGATAAGAAAAGCAATTTGATCAGAAACAACTTTTAAGCTAGCTCAGTTACAGCTCATTCATACACGCACGTGTGTGTGTGTGTGTGTGTGTGTGTGTGTGTGTGTGTGTGTGTGTGTGTGTGTGTGTGTGTGTGTGTGTGTGTGTGTCTCTCTCTCTCTCTCTCACACACACACACACACACATACACACACGCGCGCGCGCTAGCCGTGAATTAGTCTTTGTGGCTTGGGCGGCGTTAAGCCTCAAAAACTCACTCACTCACCCACTCACACACACACACACACACACACTCTCTCTCTCTCTCTCTCTCTCTCTCTCTCTCTCTCTCTCTCTAGCAATGAGTGTTCTTGTCGCCTTAAACCCACAGTGACTACCATAACCCACCAAGCCGTTTGAAAGACGACTGCACTGTGGTGCTGCCTTCAGGCTTTTTGTGTTTTTTAACTTGATTTTCTGTGTACTGTTGGCAAAACCGTGCTTGCTGCCATTTGATTGCTTTTCCGTTTATACACCGCGAGGAGAACGTTTTTACTTTGGAAAATTAGCTACGGTTTTCTCTCGTGTTTTGTTTGTTGTTGTTTTTTGTTTTTTTGTTTTTTGTTTTTTTTTTTTTGGGGGGGGGGGTTTAGGGAAAGAAAATTATTATAATAGGACAAGAGCTGCTTTGTCGCGCGCGCGCGCGCGCATGCGTGTGTGTGTGTGTGTGTGTGTGTGTGTGTGTGTGTCACTGTGTGTGTGTGTGTGTGTGTGTGTGTGTGTGTGTGTGTGTGTGTGTGTGTGTGTGTGTGTGTATTTGGGGTGGGGGTGGGGGTCATGGATGAGAATTTGGAAGGGGGGGGGGGGGGGGGGCAAAGGTGATTTGCAGGACGTTTACCATGCACTGGTAGAAATTTACAGACGACACATACGTTGAACTGATCTTGGTAGTACCATTGGTCACATGACAGTGGCAACTCAAAGGCGGATCGTGACCTTCATTATTACGAATGTACAAAATTTGCAACTAGTGAGATACTGTTTATAATATTTGTGTTCGACAAAATGCATGAAAGAAAAGCCGAATTCGAATGACATTGCTGCCCGACCTATCTGTAAAATCTACATTCAAAAGATAACTTTACTTGCAAAACAACAACAACAACAACAACAAAAAGGTTTCGAAGGACATTGTTGTCCAACCGAACGGTAAAATTTACATTTAAGACATAACTTTAGTTGGGGGAATAAAAACGAACTCGAATGATATTGCTGTCTGACCTAACGGTAAAATTTGCATTCAAAACATAAATTTGGTTGCAAAAACAAACAAACAACAAAATGTTTTGGTCAGTACGTGAGAATTGTTTGAAATCCATCAGGGATTTCTTCCGTGTGAAAACTGACAAAACCAAAAGACATTAAAGTGTTTTAGCTATTACAATCAAATTCACTATCACCAAAGCCTTTAAAGTGCACAGTGTGTCGGTATAAACGGCAGATCAGATTTACAAAGATCACTGGCGTACGGTTTAATATGACTCTAATAAAAACAACAGACTTTCAAGTCTTTGTAGGACTTTGTTTCCATACAAAGCACTCATCATTTGAGAAAGGAACCCTCTGTATGACCGGTGCCAAACACTGATCTCATTGCTGTGTATCCATTTGTTGATATACTTGTTAGCTAGCAAAGCTGTATGTATGTGTGTGTGGGTGGGTGTGGGGGGGGGGTATGTGTGAGAGAATGAATTTAGGTGCTTGTGTGTATGTGTGTGGTGTGGTGGTCTACATAAGTTACGTATGAATAATTATAGTATGAACAATCATAGTATAACTTTTAGTGTCTATGTGTGCCATTTATCTGTGTAGTGTATGTAAATATGTCTCGTATAAAATGCCAAAAAAAAAAGAATGAAAAGTAAAACTTTTTTTTTTTTTTAAATTTGTAATTCCGGGGCTGGTTAATGTCGGGATATTTATGACAGGAAGCGTGGAATGCGGCCCTTTCTCGCAGTCCCAAACCACACGGACCTCTTACCATCATCCTCATCTCCATCATCATGCATAATAAAAATTGTCCCAGCTTCCACGCCCTCCGTGGATTCCATCCATTACCTGGGAGGAATACCACACCACACAAATAAATAAAAAAACCAGACTTTCCTTCCTACGATGTCTCCGTCAATATCAGTTTTACGTCTCTACTCCATCGAACGCTTTTTGATGCGTGTCAGTAAGTCAGTATCGTGAATAAAAGGCTGCTCTGGGTTCGACATCTGGTTTTATGATTTCGTGATGACATTTATCTCCCGGCCACGCGGGGACAGAAAACAGACGTCATTATTTTACATAAACGCGGCTCTTTGATATGAAGCAACTGTGGTAAAAGGGACCAACTGCTTACGAAAAGTCCAGATGACTGTAGAAGTCGTCAGTGTACTCTTACGAAAGTATGATGTTTAGAAGTAGGCTTAGACCCGCGGTTATTTGAAAGATGTTCTGCACTCTTCACGGTAATCAGCCTTATTACCAGGACTCCAGCACATAGCCAAACTACGTACTTCCTAGGATCTAATCCATCCACTGATGAGGGAAAGTACTTTAAAGGGTGCGTTATATCTTGGGTTAATTCTGGAGAGAAGGAGAGGTAGGAGTTGAGGATGGTGGGAGTCGGGGTCTTCTCTTTGTCTCTCCAAATTCCAGAGGTCACTAGGACACGGTAAAAGTAAAGTCCTGATCACTAAGAGACTCGCTAATGCTATATTTCTACACCAGGAAGGGTTTCGAACGGGAACGGGGAGGAAACCATACTATCATCAAAAGATCGTTCACACGATTATCAATGCCAAAAAAAATCTGTGCTCTATCATTTCAAAACCAATGGAATTCTATTCAAATTATTCAATTCTTCTAACCAAGGAAGCGCACATTATTAATTAAGACTGTCGTGAAGCCACGACACGTTCATCATTTAGATCTTTAAACAGAAGGATGAGAACCAAGGATGTCTTAAAATTCAGGGGAAAATAAAAACATATCAGTCCACGGCAATTTAAAACATTTTATCACATCCTAGTTCTCCTGAAATGTTACGTTGTAAACCATTTTTTCCGCCACCACCACTTCAGAATGAGTAAGTTATCAGCTGTGCAGATCTTTGAGGCAGACGTATTTGAAGCTATTCATAGTCTGAAACATTGTTTATTTTCGCACATTAGGTTCACGTTACCGCTTCTCCATGTGGTTCTGCTAAAGTTTACACCGTCGCACTTCGGGCGTTGTATAGAAAAACCTGAACTACCTGCAAATATACATCAGTGCAAATTAGATTTTCCTGCGCAGATGTCACAAGCCGGTGATGAACTCTAAATCTATGCGTGTACACGTGAAACTGTCAAAGAGAAGACACTTTATTACAGTCCACGAAACCTAATGCGCAAAACACCAGCATGAAGTCATGCAGTCTGTGCTGCGGAAAACCACCATCTATGTGCCACAAAGGGTGCTGTGGGGCATTTTAAGAAATTGATATCAACGGAAAGTGCAGAAAATAAGCTTTTTTATATATAAAATGTTTTTTCTATAGCTTAGTATAGGCCTGAGATATGTTTGCTGAAACACTGCTGTTGAAAAGCAGTCATTTTGAGAAACAGGGTCCGTATGTAATAGTCGAGGTTAGAGCTTTTAGCCCTGGGTTGGAGCCTAACCTCGAACTAAACTAGCTCTAGGGTTAAATTTTCTGTTGATTTTTTGTTTGTTTGTTTGTTTTAAATCAAGAAGCGGGCCCATTCCAGCAAGGTGCCTAAGCCATTATACAAGGATTTTTTTTCTTGCTTTCTTCGCTTCCTTTTTTCATTTAATTTAGCTTTTGGGTTTCTTTTGTCCTAGTCTGGGTTAGGCCCGTAGCCGTGGGTTAAATTAACCTCGACTTTTACATACGGGCCCTGGCCTTGCAACAGTGTGACATGGGAACTGTGCCAATATGGCGATGTGGCGGTGTATGCTAATCGTTTATAGACTTTTAAGTCATACACAGCCTTCAAACTTTCACAGAAGTTGTATCAGTTGTTAAGGACCTGAAAATGAAAAAAAAAAATCAAAATCACCAAAAGTGACCCCACATTAGTTTTTGCAGGTTTTCTCAAAAGTGTTTATGCGACTTTGTCCCAGTTTTGTGGGCTCCCATCACATGTCATACCTTCCTTGAGTTCTTCCTTGAAATGACCACTTTAAATCATCACTACGAAAGACTTACAGTCCATTAGGCGGTCGGAAGTGTTGTGGTTAAGGGTGGGTGGGTGTTTGGGGGTTGAACGTCCTTTTCCACCACACAGGGTGATATCAAAGACGGGGCAACGATGAAAAAGCCAGCACAAATATTTGGCCCCAGCCGGGATCGCACTCACGACCCGAGCATTAGAAGTCCAACGCTCTACCATTCGACCACCCCGGCTCCCCTGTTGTGGTTAAGACTTGTCACCAGTGCTAGGGGTCAAGTTCGATCTCTACTTGGGGCAAAAAGTTTTCTGTATATGTGGCACCCTTCATTCAGGCCTATCGTCGGGGGTTCTCCCCAGGCTTCCTCCCCGTCTGCTTTAGAAATGCTCGGCCCACAAAATTTTAAAATAAATGCAATTCTAAATTCCGAAACTTACATTGCTTAGCTGACCCTTCGCAACACGTGATTGTGATGTGTGCATATCCAGTGTGTGAGAGAATGTGTGTGATTCACGTGAGCGTGCGTGTTGGGTTCAGTTCGCTGCGCTTTGAGCCAGTTTAAGCAACTGGGTAAAGCGTCTGCACAACACACCGTTATTAGTATTATTATTTACACTTTGCTACGTAGAATTTTTTTCCGCCAAGTGACCAGAAAATCGTCTCGTAGCTGAAGTGCAACTTCAAAGAAAGCACAGGTATTTTTCAAGAGCAAATAAGCCGAGGCGTTTCGCTTGGCTCTGTGCACATGCGAACAAAACAGACTTTCATGCAATATCCTGTGGCCAAGAAAAACCCAAAACATACATAATGTAGGAAGTGTAGTTTCAGACTTCTCAACAACAAAAAATTACGGCCATATGTCGTCTAAAGTGCACACTTTTACAACATGTTTGGCAGATTGGGGGTAATCACCGAGTCTATAGACTAGCTATTACTTCTTTTTCATGAAGCACTTTTATGCTCCTAATGGATGATGCGTGCGTGCGTGCGCGTGTGTGTGTACGTGCGTGCGTGCGTGCGTGCGTGCGTGCGTGCGTGTGTGTGTGTGTGTGTGTGTGTGCGTGCGTGCGTGCGCGTGCGTGCGTGCGTGTGCGTGTGTGTGTGTTCTGCCTAATTTTCCCCTCGCCGCGCTAATGGTGTTAGTTATTCTTGCCAATGCTGTACAGGAAATGTTGCCGTCAAACCGATCGAATTCCCTTAGTTTGTGACTGATCCAAGATGCAAGACAAGGAATCCAGTCAATGCAAACAGCTCCCCCCCCCCCTTCCCAGCAAACAGCTACCATCAAAGACAATTTGCCAGAGAAGTAAAATTCCCACCCGAACAGATCCCATTGGAACCACCGAGCAAGTGCACACGGGTCCTACCGAGTCACACCGCAATCATTCACGTCATGTGTTGCAAAATTTCGTCCTCTGTGGGAGCAACTCGCACTAGCGTCTAGGGAATTGTTCGGGTGGAATGTATCCAGACACGCGCGTCTTCGAATAGGCACAAAGAGTCAGAGGTGACAAATATATTTTCCGTGGCGTACCGACGCCGGTAGTGTAGTGGTTATAGCACTTCGGACCATGGACCTGTAGATCCCATTGGATCTTGAAACTTGAAATAACTTTATTTGAAAACGTTTGAAGTTTTGGTCTTGCGACCAAGTTTCAAACTTGCCGTTTTGAAAAACAAACAAACAAACAAACAAACAAGCAAGCAAGCAAACAAACAAACAAAAATAACAAACTGATCGAGGGTGGATGGGTGGCTGGGGGTTTGGGGGTTTAACGTCCTTTTCCACCACATACGGGTGATATCAAAGACGGGGCAAGGATGAAAAAGCCAGCACAAATATTTGGCCCCAGCCGGGATACGAACTCACGCCCCGAGCATTGAGAGTCCAACGCTCTACCATTCGGCCACCCCGGCTCCCCCATACTGATCGTACATACTCAAACTGGAGCATGAAACTTTACACACACACACACACACACACACACACACACACACACACACACACACAATTATCGCATGTATCATCCCGAGTGTAGTTCTTGCCTTTACCTTTATTTGATGGTCTTTCACCCCCAGCAGCTAGCTATCGCTCACAACAGACGCGCCCCCACGAATGCAATTTTGTCTTCTAGCCACCTCCCTGAACCACAGTGTCGATACACGCCGTCTCGCTGATGATTGATTGCGTCATAGATCACTCATCCATAAGTCTCAGACGCTTCCGTGGAGGGGAAGAAGTCGAATTTGGGTTACCGGTGTTGATTTTCCACGTCAAAAAAAAAAAAAAAAAAAAAAACGTCCCGCGAACAAACAGATCGTGCCCTGTCAGTTGAAAGCGTATCGCGGAGGACATGTGTGGTTTTTGTAATGGAGCGGCTGTAGAGCAGCTTTCAAATGGCCTGCTAGCTAGGACTCAGTGTGGTTTCTGATCCCTCGTGGTCACAAGACCGCCTGAAAACCAACATGGTCAAGAATAAAATGACAGATAGCTCTTCGTGTAAGAAACCGGGTCATGCATTGTGAAGCGCAAAAGGAGTGAGTGATGGAGCCGATGTCGAAGCACTTTTGAACGTGCTGGTGAAACTGAATCTGCTTCCTGATGCCCTGTGGGGGAGCCAGGTTAGCCGAGTGGCAGAGCGTTGGTTTTTTCAATGCTCGGATCGTGAGTTCGGATCCCAGCTGGGGCCGAATATTTGTACTGGCCTTTTTCTGTTTGCTCCGTCTTTCATGTCACTTATACGCGGTGAAAAAAACCTTTCAAACACCCACTCCTCCCTGATACCCTGTGAACGCTGCCTGAAACCAGTACGGTCACAAAACGACCAGGAAACCTTCTTTCCTTTCGCAAAAGGAGTGTTTACTGGATCTAGTAGTCTTTAAGTCCCACCTTAAAACACATCTTTTCTTCATGCAACCAACCCCTCATGCCCCTCCCCTCCCCGCTCTCCATCTGTGCATGCCACCTGCAAAAAATCAGTGTGTGTGTGTGTGTGTGTGTGTGTGTGTGTGTGTGTGTGTGTGTGTGTGTGTGTGTGTGTGTGTGTGTGTGTTGTACGTTATATACGTTTATGTTTTTGTATGTTATGTGTATTTTATGTACGCGCCCTGAGCTCTTGTGAGATGGGGCGCCACAAATACCCTTTATTATCATTATTATTATTTAAGTATTTTCTGGATACACCCACTGATTTTTGTCATTCCTGATAATCAGCACTAGACATACCTCTCTTTAACTGATATCAGATGCGTTTTGTCACAACTGACTGTAGGAACTGTTTTGAAAACAAGTAACAAAAGATCCTTGTCCGATTCACCATATTTTGTCCGGTAACATATCCTCTTGTAATAAATGTATATAGCGCGAAGTTTGGTATTTAACTACGGTCAGATCTGTGCCCGGATGTTCAAAACTATTTATGGATTCCCTATTATTGTCAGTTTGTGTTTTCCAAATCACTGGCGAGACGTTTTGGCGTTTAAAGCGACCGTCATATCTGTTCAAGCCAGCAAATATACTAGCTAGGCCACTTCCCACGACGGACTCTGACAGACTTTTGTCGAGCGAAATGTTTGAGAAGGCCGAAGGACACAAATACACAGGGCCTCAAAATGCCTACATATTCCCTATTAGCCTCAGGCATCACAGTCACCCCTAAAAATGCTTCAATCTAGAAACAATTACTACCATGAACAGACCATTCAAAGGCACGCACCTGACAGGAGTTAAAAAAATTGAATGTCTTCTTTCCGCTCAGGCCTCACTGGAGGTATGCACGTCTACTTTCTCTTTAGGCCAGAGAGGCATTTGACACAAATCCACTTGCCTCACTTGTGTCCCACCTCTGTGCAAGAAGTCCCGATTTCACTGGCAGCTTGCCTCTTTTTGCGACCACCTGGCATGCACCTTGACCTATATAACACAAAATTCACGAAAATCACGTTTTTTCATGGCAACAAAAATCACTACAGACTAGCACACTCGCCAAACAGGGTACCTCAAATAAACACCAAACATAACCACGCGGTCAATATGTGTCCTTACGCCAGAACTGACACACGATGATCAATTCTGGACGCCCGCAGAGAACCAAAAGCGTTTCGACCTTCAAGTTTCCGAGAGGATTTTGTGACCAGAAACTAAAGTAAACTGACAAACAACACGTGCGCCCTCTCGAGGCCACTACAATTTCCTTTCTCTGTCAGCGGGCTGTTTTCACTAAGATCGAGCAATTCCCCACAGCAAATCGGGTTGAAGTTAAGATTGCTTCTTTCCTCCCACCGACTCCCACAGCGGTGATTTGTCCCTCCGTGCGTGTTACAAGAGAGAGAGAGAGCCGGAGAGAGAGAGAGAGAGAGAGAGACTCTTTTCAATTGATGGTAATTGGGTCTGGCTTTTTTTTATGATAAAGTTTGTGTGAATGAGTGGGTCGTTTTTCTCCAACCAAAGTTTAATATCCATGTACTTATACGTGTGATATTAGTGACGTAAGAGCTGGACTAATCATCAAAATAGAGTATTTCGTGTTTTCATGGACGACACTGTTCCAAAACATAAGCTGGCTTAGCACAGATGGAATTAGCTCGGTAAAGCATTTACTTTAGTCGAGATCGTAGTGCGGGTTCCGAGAAAAGCGCGGGGCTCACCACTGATGGACTTCTCGCCACACGCGTCAGTCGAAAGCAAAAGCTTGCTAGCTGTAAACGTGTTGAGACTGCCTCTGGTGGGTCATCGATACTGTTCAACGTTTTAGGTACTTGGGGTCAGGCAGCAGGACTGCTGCTTTGTAAACCAATCGCAAGACAAATTGCTTCCCAAGCAGACATTTTCGAAATCCTCAGAGATTTGTGCCCCTGGCAGAGGCCACCTGCCTATAAAGGTCTTCGGAGCATCAATGACTTGGTTAAATTCAGATATTGCAATCGTGACACTTTTTTCTATAAAATTCATTTTAATGGGGTGGGGGGGGGGGGTAGTACTTTCCAAAGCATGGCATTTTTCGCGTGTGACTATGGAAATTAGGGGTCATGAAATTATTCTGAAACATCATGAGGATGTTCCTCCCATTTCATGTGCAGAGAGATAAGCAAGCAGACAAGCAGATAGGAGAGGGAGGGTGAGGAGGGGAAGGGGGGGGGGCTCATTTAGGCCATTAACGTATTGTTATTTTGTATTTGATGACGTGGCTGTTTGATTTCACCCCGCACATAACAGACCCCGGCTTTTATCCAAGTGTCTGGGCCGAAATCTTTGCCCAGAAGACCTACAGGTTATGCAGTACTTAACAAAGCATTATCGCCCACGCGCCGCTCCTTGTAATGTCTTGGCTGTCTGACCAGATTTGCCGATTTCCTGAGGTTCTCTCCACTGCCGTGTGATCCCATCTCTTGTCCACAATTTCCTTAGGCCGCTCTTCGTACAGATCGGTCACTTGTGCCGTGTCAACCAACACCTCACGTCTAGACGGTCTGCCTCCAAACTGTGCTCACTCCACCCTCCTCGCGCTGTCTCCGCCATTCTGTTCCTATGTATTTTTATACGGGAGTGTTGGCAGAGCTGGCAGGATCTAGTCTTGTCGACAATATTCTCATTTTTCTAATCGGCAGCTCCGTCGCCAGAAGTTCTGTTGACTGTCTGAAAGTGCTAATGTCCGAACGCAAACAGACATACGCCCGTCTGGCCTCACCACCGTTTCTCATATTGAACTGAGGGTGGTAATTTCTGGAAGTAAATGATTGGAGTCAACACCCCGTGCTTACACAGATCCCTCTCCATCTTCCCCTGATCTGCAGTGTAAAGCGGGAGCTTCATAAATTTGTCGTTTACGGTCTACAGTTGGTTTCCGATCAGCTGGTTTCTGCTGCCAGACACGGCGAGTTTTCTCTACTTTTTTCTCAAGCCGTGTTTTTTTTTTTTTTTTTTTTTTTCCCCCACAGCATATTGACCAAATGATTTTGTTTGACGTAAAGTCTGGTTTTTCAATTCGGCAGGACGCTTCATCGTAAGGTCCGCTGAGAAGTCGTAGGTTTAAGCCCTGACAACATCTTTCTGTTGGTTCCTAAACAAACACACTTCGGAATTTTGATGTGTGTCTCTACAATCTTACTGCGTATGTATCACCATCAACGTTAGCCCACGTTCGGGGATCCGGCTGGAGACTAAAACATGTGATGAAATGTCTGTCGTTGCCTTATTCTGTGATATGTCCAATAGTGGGAGAAAGGATAGTATAGCCCCCAACCAAATAACCAACCAGCCATAATAATAGTAATAGGGCGCCTATCCCCGAGGAGCGAACTCTTCGCGCCTTACAATCTAAACACGAAATAAATAAATAAATAAATAAATAAATAACACATTCACTCAATGTACAGTATGCAAGAACAACTAGGAAAAAAGTAAAGGAGCACAGATTAAAGAACAAGTAAAAAGTGACAAAGGACAGGCAGAGACAATTAAAAGCCAAGAACAAGTACCAGTGATGAGACCACCCATCCATCCATCCAACCATCCATCCATCCGTCCAACCATCCATCATTCCATCTATCCATCCACCCAGCCAATCAACCAACCAACCAACCATCCATCCATCCATCCATCCATCCATATATCCATATATCCATCCAACCATCCAGCCAACCAACCAGCCTCCTCAACCAGTCAACCCAACAGCAAATTTATCCCAGCGGACTCTAACTGTCTGTTCTCTTTGTGTGTCACCAGCCTTACCCCCAGAGATGGCGACCATCTGGGAAGCCTACCCATGGCGGTTCGGAGCCGGCTTCTGCATCATCAAGTCCTTCGTGTCGGAGCTGACGGCCTACGCCTCCGTGCTGACCATCACTGCCTTTACCGTGGACCGTTACGTGGCCATTTGCCACCCGCTCAAATCACATACCATCTCCAGCTTGGCGCGGGCCGTCAAGATCGTCGTGGTGGCTTGGGTGCTGGCATGCTGCTGCGCCCTGCCCTACCCTATCCACACCAGGGTGTTTTACGCAGTCCAGGACCCATGTACAAAGAAGGTGGGTGTTCCTCTTTTGGTCTATAGATGATGAAATCGTCTGTGTTCTGCCCTGTTAACCTTTCTTGTGCTATGGATTCTCATTGCAACATTAAGAGGGTTGGCGAGTTCGCCGCGGAATTGCGTTCCATTTCGCACAGTTTATAATAATAATGATAACAACATCAACAACAACAAGATCAATAATAATAATAATAATAATAATAATATTCAGATACAACATGAATTTATGCTCTAAGTGCTAAAACAGGTTAAAACACGAAACCGTTCACGAAAAATGGAAATTGGAAGTAAGAAATCGACGAGAACTTGGAAGTTTTGATCCCATGGCCAATGCACTAGCCCGAGGATCCTTTGGTATCGGGGTCGACTGCTCTGGTAGGCAGGAATTGAAGATGTTTCCTTACCATAATTAAGGAGTTGTAAATTCGTGCACGCTGAGAACAGAAATACACAGGGCCTCAGAATGCCTATATATTCCCTATTAGTCTCAGGTGTCATAGTCATCCCTAAAAATGCTTCAATCTAAGAACAATTACTACCATGAACAGACCATTCAAAGGCACGCACCTGACAGGGGTTTACAAAAATTTGAATGTCTCCTTTCCGCTCAGGCCTCACTGGAGTAATGCACGTCTACCTTCTCTTTAGGCCAGAGAGGCAGTCCGCACAACTCCGCTTGCCTCACTCGTGTCCGACCTCTGTGCAAAACGTCCCAGCTTCATTGGCAGCTTGCCTCTTTTTGTGACCGCCTGGCATGCACCTTGACCTACATAACACAAAAATCACGAAAATCACGCTGTTTCACGACAACAAAAATCACTGCAGACCAGCACACTCGCCAAACAGGGTACCTCAAATAAACACCAAACATGACCCCACACTGACTTTGTGTCCTTACGCATGCCCACCTTCTCTTCTTGTCCACGGGCACGCAGAAAAAAATATAATGGTATAAACCTCATTCCAAACGGCAAGGGCAGTGAAATTGAAACAAATTAACACGCATTTGTCCCTAGCATAGTGATAAATGAGGAATAGATGAACATGATGGCAACGCATTAGGACTCGGAACAAGGAGCTATACTTCTTAGGAATAGAGAGCGTCCGACCTCTTCCTGTACTGGCTGAAGAGGGTTTTTGAAAATAGCCGAGGCATGCGCAGTGAGTTTACAGGTACAGTCCTGATTCCCTGCGTGCTCCAAATTCACGGTAATGACGGTAATCATCGTAGACCAAATCCTCGAGGAAAGTCAAGGATCAAGACCAAAGTAAGCCTGCTGTCTTTGTGAGAACACAAAGGATGTCTGTTCTACGTACTGAGACATTGTGTCTGTTGGGACATATCCTTTCTCGTCGTTTCTGGAAGATTATTCCAGTGCATATCACCACCGCACACGCTCTGAAAAGTACAATACGGTGGTACAAACTGTTTTGGAAAGCTCTGTGGTAGCGCCACAACAGCTCGTAGAAAGAGGAGTATCTCAGGCCGCCAGGTGCAGTTTACCCTTAGTAATTATGGCAATGTATTGTGCGTACACCGGCGTAGCGGCTGTCCAGTTAATATGTAAAATTAATTTTGTTCATTGTGAAAGGAGGAAGCTCGGGGAATGAAATGCTGTATGCCTAGCACCTGGATCTAGTTGACAATGACGCACTGTCGTGAGTTCAAAATAATTATCATCCTGGTTCAACAGTTCACGAAGAAAGGAAGAATCACGAAGTGATTAGATCTCCGTCTCTAGGTACCTGCCGTGCTGGTGTACACGCCCTTGTGCACGTGTTCCCAAAGTGATTGAATCTGTCTCAACACCGAATACCTGCCGTGCTGGTGTACATTATACTTGATTAAAACGCCGTTTAGACATCTGCCGACGTCGGGGCTGTCTCGTTAGTTTATAGGTTAGTCATTTGCATACCGCCCACCTCAACCTACACAATCTAGACAATGGCAACAGGGTCTTTTAGGGGTCGCGACAGCTCAGGTGGATGATAGTCGGACGGGTGTACTTGCAGACTCGAATCCAGACCAACTTAAAGATCTAAGCTCCCAACAAAAATCTTTCCGAAGTGTGAAAAAAAAAATTACAGAGTCGACCGTGCAAGCACAGTCAACTCTGTCACAGCTGCAGAGTTTTCAGCGTCCCTGAAACCCCAATAAAAGCCAAGGGCAGCCTGATTTCACAGCTCAGTTTGCGATTTGACACTGAGCGAGAAAGATCGTGCAGCATTCAACATCCGCTAGACACTGTAGCGATGTGTCTCGCTCACTGACCAGAAGCCAAATAATGTCACGGCAAGCTCGTGCTCTGGTTTTATAAGGGTCCCCGAAGCGCTGAAAACTCTGCAACTGTGACAGAGTTGCCTGGATTACGCACAATCGAAGGAGTCACAATATAAAATTTTCACACTTCGGAAAGCTTTTTGTTGGGAGCTTAGATCTTTAAAAAGAGTACGGACAGGTGTCAAAGTGTCTCAGTCTGTTCGGCATTAATGATTCGCCGGTCCCAAACTCCCAAACATTCAGTTCGACGTAACATGAATCAGAGACGGTGGCTAGGGAAGACTGGAAACCGCCTATATTA
Organism: Batillaria attramentaria; assembly: GCA_018292915.2. Classification (NCBI taxonomy): domain Eukaryota; kingdom Metazoa; phylum Mollusca; class Gastropoda; family Batillariidae; genus Batillaria; species Batillaria attramentaria. The sequence continues at coordinate 263,869 of JACVVK020000096.1, forward strand.
TCCCTCTTGGAATCATAGCACAGCAACCAACACCAGAACAAAATGATTCAAAATCTTTTGACAAACCAACTTTTTGTTTAAAAAAAAAAACGTTCAAGTTCCAGATGAAAAAAACTACAGACGTGTAAATTTGAACTTCACATTCATTCAAAACTCCAAAACTAAACACTATGATTAACTACTAAAACAAATCTTAGGCTATCGGAACGGACACAAAAGAAGCAGTTTGTCAAGCAACAACATAGGCCGCGGCCATGATTCCCGCTGGTTTCCGGTCTCCCCTATCCACGGTCTCCGCATGAATGTATGTTACAGTGGCTGCAGAAGTGGATGGTTTGGTGAAAAACTCCATACATTATAGTTTCTCGGCGCGAAACTTGGGGACGGGACTGATTATCAACCAAAAACGATGTTCACCTTTACGCGCACGTTATCTAAATTACCAGCAAGACTGACACTTTGATATATCAACAAAGGAGCGTTTTGATTTCTTCCATTCATTTAAGTCTTCTTGGTCATTGAGTTCACTGTTCAGTCATGTACAGAGCCACATCATTCGAACTTGTCTGATGAGGTTCAAGTTTGGCGTTTCACCGATTGAAGCTCATAACCTGCGTTATGCTGACGCTGAACCCCTGAGTAAAATAATTATGTCCACTGTGTCAGCTTGCTATTGAAGACGAGTTACATTTTCTTTTATACTGTCCTAGTCTTTCCGACATTCGTACCCGGTTTATTCCTAGAAAATTTTGGAACCATCCAAGCAGCTTTCGACTCACTTTGCTAATGGCCCCAAGTAACTATTATACAGTTAAGAACCTAGCATTATATATTTTTCTAGCCTTAAGAAAAAGTTGCCCAGCTGAGCTGATATACTTTATTTTGCACTTTGGTTATTTCATGTACAAGTATTGATGTGTTAAAGGATGTCTGGATGTCACTCTCAACTTTGAATGGGCCTAAGGCCTATCAATAAACAATTCTGATTCTGATTATAACGTGTGCATGCTCGGGTGTTTGGCTTTACCTGAGACAAAACGCCGTCTAATCGTTTACGTAGCAACAGGGCAAAATCCGCCATCTTGAATTTTCCGTGTTCGTGATGATCAGTTCTGCTGGGAAAAACTGCGCTTACAAAACTGTACGGCTGTTTGCCAAATGAATAGACGTTTCTATCGGTCACCGCGACCATCGTCACTTTGCAGCTTCTAATGGTAGAGAAATATGACTTACTTTGACCTGACGCCTCTATACCTGTACTACACGCCGATCGACAAAGTCGCTATATATAACTACCAATCAGTGCTGTCTAGTTGGTCTTCAGTCCGCAACCAGATAACGTCGTTTACTCAGTACGTGGTCCGTTCCTACGAACTTAGAACAACATAAAACTCAGATCAACACTAACAGTATACGCCAGCCCCACAATGGTTTCTGATGCTTTTTTGTGACCCAAGTGAATGATTCTAATGCTTATCCGTTCCGCAAATGTTTATCACAGCAATATTGTACGCCTGACAAACGTATTGAGACTTGAAGAACCCCACAGGTCACTCTAACCAGCCCTGGGCCCGTATGTAGAACTCGAGGTTAATTTAACCCACGGCTACGGGCCTAAGCCAGACTAGGACAAAAGAAACCCCAAAACAAAATTAAATAAAGAAAGGAAGCGAAGAAAGAAAGACAAAAATCCTTCTATAACGGCTTAGGCACCATGGTGGAATGGACCCGCTTCCTGATTTAAAACAACAACAACAACAACAACAAAAACACAAAAAAAATGTAACCCTAGAGCTAGTTTAGTTCGAGGTTAGACTCTAACCCGGGGCTAAACTCCCTAACCCTGACTTTTACATACGGGCCCTGGTGGCTTTCAGTGTCTTGAGGTCAAGAACCATTTTAGAAGTTTAATAATTTGTTAGTTAGTTATTTAGGGCTTAACGCCGCGCAAGCAACAAAGGCTAATTCGCGGCTCATGAAAGTCCCTTCCTGCCAGGTCCTATAAAACATAAAAATTCCCACTTTAAAACAAGATGTAAATAAATATGAAAAGTCTATCGGGTCTAAATGAGAAAAAAAAAAATTTAACATAGGTGGTCAGTGAAAGACTGAATATTTGAAGTCTATAATTTATAGAACAGGTTGACCTCTTTCAGGAAACTGAAGATGCTGTCGGGAGAAGTTTAATAAACGGATAACATTGCATTCAGACCGCAAAGCTCTAACGTGAAACTTTAACGTCTTCATTTTCTCTCTCTCTCTCTCTCTTTTCCGTCTCTTGTCTTCTCCAGCAGGACCTGGACGACGCTTTGCTATGTAACATTCCCCTCCCGTGGCGAGCAGACGCCACCTACATGTTCCAGTTCTCCACGTTTGCCTTTTTCTTCGTGCCCATGCTGCTGATCAGCGTGATGTACGTGCTCATCGGCCTGGCCCTGTCCGCCGCCCAGAAGAGCACGGAGAACAAGAAGAACAAGACAGCTGTCATCGCTGCCACCAAAGCCAGAAAGGCCATCCTGAAAATGCTCGGTAAGTAGGTTTTGTTGTAGTGGTGGTGGTGGTGGTTTTCCCATTTCTGTCGAACGATGGACGGTAGGTTGGAGGGTTGGGGGGTGGGGGGGGGGGGAGAGTGGAAGATCCTGGAGAGAGGATGGGGGGGGGGGGGGGGGTTCTCGGAAGAGACTGGGGATTTTGGTTCGGTGGTTGTTTTTGTTGTTGTTGCTGCATGTGTGTTGTTGGTTTTTGTTAGGGTTTTTTGTGTGTTTTCTTTCTTTGCATTTTTTTTTTTGGGGGGGGGGGAGGGGTGTGGTGGTGGTGGTGATGCTTTTTACGTGTGGATTTTGTTATTTTGTTGTTGTTTATCTATGCTAGTTGTTTCCCGGCTTGTTTCATTGGTTGGTTGGTTCAAAATCAGAGCGAGCAGTTGCTGTGTGCTCGTTTAGGCCTGTTTGTTTTCTTCTTTGTTTTTGTTGTTGTTGTTGTGTTGTTTTGTTGGGGTTTTTTGGTTGTTGTTGTTGTTGTTGTTTTGTTTGTTTGTGAAATTATCGCGATAGGGATCGTGTATATACCTGAAACATAACTATGCTCACGATCGTCTTTTGCAGTCATGCCATTGCCTTTACATTTAAAACCTTGTTAAACACACGCAGATGGTGTCTATTCAGAGACGCTATCCTTTGTCCCGTCAAAACTAATTTACTGGTCAGATCCACGCTTTGGTTCATTAGCCCCATAAACGCGCGACGTATGCACAAATAATCTGTCACGGCCATAAATCGTACATGCAAAAGAAATGATGCTCCCCTAAACTTGATGTGATTAACGTGTTGTTGATTATTACTAAATCCCTATCTGATATTGTTATCGATATTTCTGATTACAGTATTGGTTGTCTTGTTATTATGGGCACACATGTGGTTGATGGGACCGTAGTTGTCGAGGTTATTTACGACATGGATTGATTTGGGTTCCGAACACGTTTCAAGCAATGGAAATAGCGTATAAATTAGATAATAATTCGATAAGTTTGAGCGGGGTGGGGTGGGGGATTGGGGGGTGGGGGGGGGAGGGGTAGGCGAGACAGCCGAGCTCGTAGAACGTTCGGCTGTTAATGCTAGTGTCGAAAGTTCGAGTCTTTATAATAATAATAATCGCATTATTATACTCGAATTATCCCAAATATTTGGCTCAAACCGCCTCGAGCTGAACCCAGCACGCACGCACACGTGAATCACACACATTCTCTCAGACACTTGACACGCACATATGGCAATCGCGTCTTGCGAAAGGCCAGCTCAGCAGGTTCAGTTCGGAAGTTCAGAATTGCATTTATTTTTCCGAATTTTGTGGGCTGAACATTTCTTGGCTGGAGTCAGCATTTTGCCGAATTTTTTTCACGTTTCCCAGTCTGCGCCCAACAACCAAAAAATGAAAACCCAGATTTAATTCTTTACTTAAAATCTTCATCTGGCACCTTCAACTTAATTTGCTGGTAGATTTCTCACTGGCATAAACGTCCGATGTAATCCGTCGAAACAGACCCGCAAAACACACACACACACACACACACACACACACACACACACACACACACACACACACACACACACACACACACACACAACCCGCTTAGCTGAACAGAAATTTGATTTTCAACCACTTCAGCGCACAGGGCCAAGGGCTGTTGAAAGCTCAGATCAGATTGCAAAAACGCTGGATGACGCTCGTGCATGCTTCCTGAAAACCCTCCTGGGATTAGCCCGCGGAGTGACGTCTGGCCACCAATGCCATGCCGATGTGCCTGTCTACAGTCCAAAGATGCATCGGCTCTTAATGTGTACGTGACTTTGGTCCCAACCAGCGCAGGAGAAGATTTCCTGAAAAAGATATTGCCGGGATTCGTCTCGGCTTGACCCAGACCCAGGTTCTGAACCTTTAGGAGTCTTTTCGGAAGACGTACGTGGGTTGCTGGTCTTAGACTTTCATGTCGAAGTTGATTAATATGAGTCATGTAATTACGAGGCGTGCTGTATTCAGTACTGCGTGGTACGCTCGATATGGCCCGGGTTTTTCAGTCCCACAATGGAGCTTGCGCGCCGGGGTTCAAACACTGAGAGAGAGAGAGAGGGGGGAGGGGAGAGGGGGGGGGGGAGAGAGACAGACAGACAGGCAGGCAGGCAGGCAGGCAACGACAATGACAATAATCCTTATTTTCCAACGGTAAAGGTTTTGGCTGAAATACCATGCTCGAACTTGCCGTTGCAGAACTTCGAGAATATGAGCAAAGGAAGAACAATCTATAAGCTACAGGAATATAGGGAAAAAAACTGTTGAAACAAGTTACACATTTAAACTCAATGAACACACACACACACACACACACACACACACACACACACACACACACACACACACACACTCACACACACACGAGAATACTGATGAGCAAAGGAAGAAGAATCGAGAGACATGCTCAGAGAGAGAGAGAGAGAGATTTGCTATCTACGTCCTTTCGGCTGTGGCCTATGTTTGAATTCTTTTACAGCCTATATGATATTTAGATATTCTACGTCCACGCCATCTGTTACGTAACACTGCTAGGTCAGCCAACAACGCACCTGAACTGACTTACGATTGTAAAAAAAAGAAAAATGCACACACACACACACACACACACACACACACACACACACACACACACACACACACGCACACACACACACACGCACACACACACACACACACAGGGCTATCGCTTCCCTACTTTACTGTTTCTTTACCTGACCCAGGTGTTTCTCATCACACTAACTAACGTCCCCCTTTGATCTTTGTGGCTGAAAGATGCCTGGACACTGAACCCGACTATCAGAAAACCAGAGTGATAACTTTAGAAGCTGGTAAGCACAACCTACACAGTAAAAGACCCTGCTGACAATTAGGGCTCCGTATAACTCATGTATTTTGCCGGACATCGGTGAAGATAGTTACCAGAACCGTCCTATCTCTGAAATGAGTGGTCTGAACGAGAAGACTTATTCAGCTTCTTGGACGGTTTGCGTACCCGCTAAATGAGCAGTCAACACGAAGTACACTAGCTACACTCGTCTAAAGAAAAAAAATGAAGGACCACCTTGTTATTCCAGATGTAAAATAGAAGTCAGATTACGCTGTGCTTGCAAAAGGGCATCTTGCTCGTGCACTTACGAAACAGCACATTTGAATTATCCAGCAAATATGCCCAAAACTCGAGAAAATGTAATTGCAAGTTTTGAACAAAACGGCCATATGCTTTTGAAAGTCAGAACCTGTTATGGATACCGCTCATATTTTGTTCTTGTTTTTGGAACAATTGTTTTACATACACACACACACACACACACACACACACACACACACACACACACACACACGTGCTTACATGGATTCGATGCATTAAATTAATGCATGCTATACTATCAAACGTTTAAGGATAGCAACACTTCGCTTAAATATAAAATCATTTGGCCCACATTGTGCAATGTCAGCACGGGATTCAGGCAGCTGGTGTCAGACGTATCATTGATGGTAGCGTCAGTGTAGAAAGGGTTAAACAAACCTCGCATGTAGCACGTGTTAATTAACAGTGTAACTTATATCTGTTTTAACTTTTCTAGCTCAGCGCACAAACCAAACGCGACGAGGTCCTACTGGGAATTGATGTTTTCAGACTCTCCATTTGAACACCAGCGAACAGACACCATCCCCTAACATCCAGACCCTCAAGGGAATACCTGCTTGCTTCCCTCTCAGCACCAGGACCATGGGGCTAGTTCGTGTTTCTGCTAGAGAGGGTGTGTAGTTAATAGACCGTGGCAGAATCGTCGAGGCAGGGTTAATCGTAGACTGGCGAATGTTTTCGAGGCAGCCCAGGCCTGGCGATTTTCTCCAGACTGTCTGAGTAAATTCACTCACCGACATCTGGACTTGTCCAGTCAGTCTGCAGAATGTAGTCTTGATGGAATTAGTCGACGGCTGTAGTATTTCATTATGGTCCATGTTTCAGCAGGTTAAAAACCTTACCACACTTAGCAAGATTCATGGTGTTATTAGTATCGGTACCGGTATAGGTAATTCTTCGAATTCTTCGGTTCCATTACATGAGTATGAAAAATGCGAGCAATTTTGCCAGAGGTCCGTGTCCCCATTTTTTTTCTGCATGCGTATTTCTGTTGTTTTTTTTTTATGCCGGACACCTTGGCCATTAGGTCAAACCTCCGTAACTGTCACTGTGACCTGACACAACCCGTCTGACTAAACTAGTGTCATACAGGGCTTTTTTGTCCTTACCACGAGCAACACAAGTTCTAATGAAGCTCTGGAATTTCCTTGGAACACAGGCTGCAAAGTCCGGTATTCGTTCGTTTAACTGTAACTGGGAAACGTAGCTACACACATTTCATTTTTATTTGTTGTTATTACCATCGAGCAGGGAACTTCAGCTAACGCCTCGGGGAGCCGGGGTGGCCGAATGGTAGAGCGCTGGACTTCTAATGCTCGGGTCGTGAGTTCGTATCCCGGCTGGGGCCAAATGTTTGTGCTGGCTATTTCATCGTTGCCCCGTCTCTGATATCACCCGTATGTGGTGGAAAAGGACGTTAAACCCCCAAACAGCCACCCTCCCTCAGCTAAAGCATACTTTGACTTAAAACTGTTACCACTCTCTCCCAAAGTTAGTGCCGATAGGTCGCAGGAGAGATAAGGATCGTCTTTGAACCGTGTTCTATTTTGACGTGCTCGGAGCAAAACAAACACGTCTTCTTAGAGAAATAAATGCCGCATTCTTCATGACGACTAAAGAGAATCGGAATCAGTGATTGTATACTCACAAGATACAGTTTGGCTGAATCACAACCTCAGTTTATTGAGGAAGCTGGGTGCTGCGGCAAGTTGGGTGTATAGGCTTACGAAACCTGAGCGAATCTGCATGTAAGGACACAATCTCTGGCTCCCATTCTTACGTAAGTCTCGCAAGTCTTCTTGAGAACAGACAGCCTGTTCAGTCGATCTAAAATATAGCTGAACTAAGGAAGGGTCTCTATATCTGAGCTGACCTGAAGGAGGGATTTTTTTAAACTGATATCACTGACAGCACTTTAAATTTCTTCCTGTCTTTCTGTTAACTGGCCCAAAGCCCTGGGAGTGTCGGTGGCAATCCTTGAGAACAGTCGAGGTGTAATCTCACATCACCTCCAGGCAGTAGAGTCACAGAGTTTGAAAAAAAATCGATACCCCTTTTTATTTCCCCTTTCTTTTGAGCGGTTAGCAATTACGCCCACGTGCAATACTTCTCCCCCTCACCCCCCGGAGCACACCAATCCGTGAAAGGGACTAACCGACATGGATTTGATATGCACGTGGACCCTTTCACCCTTTGAGGGTCGGCTTGGTTCCTCCCACTGATGGTACAGGACACAGGGTCCGTGGCGCTGGAGGATGGAATGGAAAACAAGAGAAAGCTGGCGATTTCATGCTGTTTCTTCCTGTTTGTACCCACCAATGCCGTCACGTCCCATCCATTATCGCTCCGTTTTGCTGCCGTGCCCTTTGCGTGCTGACTTCATGCGGCTGTTACTGTTAGCCGTGTGTCCCTTGCCGTCCCTGACCCGCAGCGTTTTCTTCATTAACGTCTGTTTCGGCTGACACGCGTCAGATTTGGTGCCCTGGAATTAATGGGGTTTTGTGTGAAAACTAGACAGGCTCTGAGATTTTTTATTATTATTTCAAGGAGAGCCAGATCAAACCAGGAAGGCATTCATTTGGCGGTGTTTCCGGTTTTTGTGTATTTTTTGCTTTCAAAGGGCTGATTTTAAAAAAAAGGACATTCACTGGAGATTTTGGGTTGCTCAGTGCCCGTTAGGGATTCACTTTGCGTATTTCTTTATTTTTTCCTGTTTCTCTGTAGACCTCCATTTTCACAGATTTCTTGGGGGGTTCTTTTTTTGTTGTTGTTTACTTCTTTGCTTATTTGTGTCTTTTTGCTTTTGTTTGTTTGTGTGTTTGTTTTTGTTTGCCAAAGGGTTCAAAGCCAAGTCAAACGTATATGGCTCCTTGGGCGACAACGGCGCTGATGATGAGCGCGGTAGGAAATGGTGTAGCTGCGGCGCCCATCGATCGTCCAACCAGGACGCAAGGAGACAATAACTCACCTCAATATACCGCGGCTCCATGTGCTATGCTAGAGCGCGATCTCATCCGCCCGGTTTTTGCGCCGGCGGGTTACGTTTGACTGGAAACACCTCTCTGGTTGAATAGTGCCACGGACAGGTATTAGGTGTAACGTCTGCACCTCGTAATCATACACAAAGAAATATAACTTACCTGGATGTAAAGAAGGCGTGCAGCTGTACCGGCAGTTAAAAAAAAAAAGTGGTAAAAACCGGCCACATTTTTCGCCATATTTGAAGCTGCGTAACTAGCGTAACTACTTCCGGGGAGCCGGGGTGGTCGAATGGTAGAGCGTTGGACTTCTAATGCTCGGGTCGTGAGTTCGATCCCCGCTGGGGCCAAATATATGTGCTGGCTTTTTCATCGTTGACCCGTCTTTGATATCACCCTTAGTGGTGGAAAAGGACGTTAAACCCACAAACACCCACCCAACACCCACCCGTAACTACTTCCGATCCCGCTGCTGTAGGTTTTGAGGCAAACATTTCTTTTTCTTCTTCTTTCTTTTCTATTTTCTGACACAGCCTCGCTCTTTTACCAGCTCCAGTGATATTCCTCCCGGGTCTTGGGGTGGAATATGATGAGGATGATGGTATGATGGAGCTTGCAGGCCCATGTGGCCGTGTGGGATTCCGCGCTTTCTATCATAAATATCCCGGCCGGGAACTACGGCACCTGAGGTGCCGGTCGTGTGATCATCCACACCCTGACTTGTGTCATAATAAGGTGAGCACCCCCGAAGTCGCACCCGTGGAGTGGATGAGTCTCAGCTGTGTGGCAACAGCCTCCCAGCTGGGCCCATAGCACTGGGGAAGCAACCCGAAATTCCCGAAAAGGGTCATGGGGAGCCGGGACAGCCTAAACGTAGAGCGTTGGACTCCCAATGCTCGGGTCGTGAGTTCGAATCCCGGCTTGGGTCACATGTTTATGCTGGCCTTTTTCTCGTTGTCTCGTCTTTGATATCACCCGTACGTGGTGGAAAAGGGCGTAAAACTCCCACCCACCCACCCACCCACCCGAAAGGGGCCACAGCGTCTGAAAAAGAACACCTCTCGAACAGAACAGAAGCAACTCCTTGCGTTAGCATCGCAACGAGTCCCGGCAGAGATGACTCCGAGGTAGCCCTTCTTTCCTGAGCTTTACTCAGTTGAAACCGCAATTCCTCGCGCCCGCCGTCAGTTTATTTGCTCGCAATTAGATTTTTACTCACGGGCGGCAGACCTTTTGTGCACGCCGAATCTCACGGGGATTGCTTCTTCGGGGGGAAATGTCTTCTACTTCTAGCGGCGAGCGAGCAGGACAATCAGGTCGGATGGAGTGCCAGAAACTCTCAGCAGATTCAGAACGTCCGGTGGTGGAAACTTTCGCCTGTATTTCTTTTTTTCTTTCCCGGAGGCAAAAATTGTAGGAGGTAAGTGAGTGTTGGGTGAATCCCTGGCATTGATGGTGAGTGGTGTGAGGCCATGTTACCAGCTGCATCCCCAGAATTATTAATAGGATTCTCTGACGCAAGCAGTCACAGCGTCAGTGTTGATTTCTGTTGTCCGCCAGACGTGTTGTGAGTTGTTGGTGGTCTCGTCGGGAGTCTGGGGAGTCGGGTCAGTTCAGTACACTCTGCCTCGGAGCACGCCAAGGATTGTTATTTTAGGTTCAGCGCGATGAAATTGTTCAGATTTGTTTTTAAATTAAATCTGGTTTACATCGAGGCAGGTGAGGAGCGCCAGGACCGATGTAGAATTGACGGTTTCGCTATTGGCATCTGGCAAACACATCCTCTTAATGGCCATCTCTTGCCAGGTATTTGAAAAGGGTGTCGTTTTACTTTGCGTGAATGAGACGAACAGGTGCTTGAACTCGAAACGTGTTCTCGGTGCATGTAGGTAAAGGTTGGGTAAAAGCTCTCGATTCATTTTTGACTGTTCAATTCTAGGCTCATTACTACAGTTCAAATAATAGGCGAAAAGGTCTTCAACAGGGAGGGGAGCCGGGGCAGCCGAATGTTAGAGCGTTGGGCTCCTAATGCTCGGGTCGTGAGTTCGAATCCCGACTGGGGCCACGTATTTAGTGCTGGCCTTTTTTCTGGTGCCCCGTCTTTGATATCATCCATACGATGTGGAAAAGGACGTTAAACTCCCAAACACCCACCCATCCACCCTTCACCAGGGACACAGAAACAGAACCGTTTATCCTGGTATCAATCCTTGGCCAGTGCAAACTCTGAAACTTTTAAAGCATACAGAGTAAATAATCTGTTCTTGAGCAGGGAAAAAACCCACAATTAATTTAGTAATTCCTCTGAGAGGAGAAGGTGGCTATAAGGGTTGAACTGACTTCAGCTAATGTCGATCGTAACTTGACACTTCGCCAAAAACACTATTGAGTCTCTTTTTCCCATGCAGTAAACTCTACGCTGCCACTCAAGATAGGGGGAGCCGGGGTGGTCGAATGGTAGAGCGTTGGACTTCTAATGCTCGGGTCGTGAGTTCGATCCCGGCTGGGGCCAAATATTTGTGCTGGCTTTTTCATCGTTGCCCCGTCTTTGAGATCACCCTATGTGGTGGAAAAGGACGTTAACCCCCCAAACACCCATCCACCCACCCGCCACTCAAGATAGGTTCAAAGACTGACGAAGAAGGAAATTGATTCTTTTCAAAACGCCATTGGCAGCAGGACTGGTTAAAATAAAATGGAGAACACTTACGAAAATACAATGATCAAGCGATCGGAATGATCGGTATACGCCGCTCTATCATGCGTAAGAAACACGCAAGAACGCTAAAAGATACGCTGCTCACGGGGGGGGGGGGTTGGTTGGGAGTTTAACGTCCTTTTCCACCACATACGGATGATACCAAAGACGGGACAACGAGAGAAAGGCCAGCTCAAATAACTGGCCCGGCCGGGATTCGAACTCACGACCCTAGCATTGAAAGTCCAACGCTGTGCCATATGGCTATCCCGGCTCCCCTGTTACGCTCATCTCAACATTAAGCACAAAAACCACACCTGGCGTAAACTCGTGTTTCCGTACTGTCGTAATTTGTGTGAAAATAAACACCGTAACTATGCGCTTCTCGCCTACAATCTGCGAGACGTAAGTAGAAAGGTGTACCAATTAGTGAAAACAGTGAGTTGCAGGGCGCAGCTGAGACTTGGGCGAGGGTAAACAGACAAACCTGCAGGGGTTCTCAGGTGATGGACAACTTCATTTAGCTGAGCAGGTACACAACACCCCCAACACGTGCCAAGCGCACGGCGAGTTCCATTGTGCGTGAAAATTGGGTTGAGAGAGAGAGAGAGAGAGGCAGGTGGGTTCTTCCAAGTTTAACGCTCTCTGTCGACAACGAGAAGGGCGGCATCAGTCTTAAACGGGGGGATTGGAAAGGATTGTGGTTGTGCACATGATGTACAATCGGATCTCCCGACACACTCGACTGGCGCCTAACCGAGTTTCCAAACGAAGCCGGTTTGACAGCCAGGAAGACAAAGGACGCCCATTCACATGCCTCCGGCGACTCACCCTTGACCTGGGCCCGTATGTGAAAGTCGACTGAGGTTAATTTAGCCCACGGCTACGGGCTTAACCCAGACTAGGACAAAAGAAACCCCAGAACAAAATTAAATAAAAAATAAAGCGAAGAAAGGAAGAAAAAAAAATCCTTCTATAACGGCTCAGGTACCTTCCTGAAATGTGCCCGCTTCCTGATTTAAAACAAAAAAAACAACAGAAAATTTAACCCTAGAGCTAGTTTAGTTCGAGGTTAGACTGTAACCCGGGGCTAAAAGCCCTAACCTCGACTATTACATACGGGCCCTGAACTCGCGCTGCCCCCTCTGAATGAAGAATTTATCATTAGACAGAAGACGGTAGGCGTCCCTGTTGTGTGCGTTGATCTAACCGCCTGTGTCCTTAGCGCTTAATGGTACGCTTCGTCCCAGACGTGTGGTCTGGATACGATAAATATGTTCATGCTAATAATCAGCCACTTTCTACGCTGTTCTATTACTAACAATAGTTAATCTGACGTTGCTCAGCTAGCTTTGACTCTCGTAGAGGCTGGACACGACTCGGACCGACCTCCCAAAAGACGTGAAAGAGGATTGTTCATTTCCAGTATAGCTGAATCATCAATACCGCTTGTGCTTCAATGCCGTCTAGACTACGTCAGATTTCTCAAGTACAAGATGGCTGTGCAAGTGAGCTACTCCACGAGAGGCCTGCTGTTCCGGGCAATCGACAAGGGGGGGGGGGGGGGTCAATGCCGTCTGTTAGGTTGCCTCAGAACTGACCTTAAGCTGAGTGAGAGTTCTTGAGCTACTTTTACGACAACGAGAATGACTCGATCAGGAACAAAGACTGAATAGACTGAAAGAACTAATCTGGGAATATCTAGGGTTCCCAACTTTTTCTGCGATTGTGCGCGGGAAAAGTGACTCCAGAAACTATTAAACTTCGCGCAAGAGTTTCAAATTAAAATTGAAATAAATCATTATCCCAAATGGAAAATGAATTCGGTCATGGTGGACATGAAAACGAACAACCAGACAATGCACACAACATAAAATGAAAAACACACAGACTGATATCTAACACAATTTAAAATTATATAAAGATTTTTAATAAGAATTAGTTCTTAATATTAATAATGCGTGCGTGATAGAATATTCTTCCGGCACAGTTTCCGGGCGCAAGGAGTTTTATTGTATTTTAGCACATGTGAAACGCGTTGATTGTAAAGCTGAAATGGCGTAAAAGCATCTGCACGGGCAATGGTCATACTGCCTACGTGCTGGTACCTTGCGGCTTGGAAACTTCTCTGGTACTCAAGAGCTGTTCTATGTGCCGTGGGGAGCCGGGATAGCCGGGTGGTAGAGCGATGGACTCTCAATGCTCGGGTCGTGAGTTTGAATCCCGGCTGGGGCCGAATATTTGTGCTGGCCTTTTTCTCGTTTCCCGTTTTTGGTATCACCCATAGGCCTACGTGGTGGAAAAGGACTCCCAAACACCCACCCTCTATGTGTCGTTTGGATACATGTGTTAAGGACTCTTGTAGTTATCTGCGAATTCTTCTTCTTCTTCCTCCTCTTCTTCTTCTTCTGTTCTTCCTCCTCTTCTTCTTCTTACTCTTCTCTTCTTCTTCCTCTTCTTTTTTGTTCGTCCTCTTCTTCTCCTTCTGTTCTTACTCTTCTGCTTCTTCTGTTCTTACTCTTCTTATTCCTCTTCTTCTTCTGCTTCTTTTCTTCTTCTTCTTCTTCCTCCTCCTCCTCCTTCTCCTCCTCCTCCTCCTCATCTTCTTCTTCTTCTGCTTCTTTTTCTTCCTCTTCTTCTTCTTAGTGGTTGTTGTGTCCTTATGATAACCATCAGAAGCGCCCTGTCTATACAGAGGAACGAATGGGTACGTGGACGCTGCGTGGGAGAACTGCTAGATCTAGTGATAGCTCTTCCCATACAAGGCACAGTTCTTTCCCTTGCAGTGTCTACTTACCTATTTGTTCCCCTTGAGTAGTACTCTTCACTGCTGCAATCCCTACTTGCTGATTTTTCATGTCCTGTCTATATTAAAGCTACCAGGAAATAGTGGTCATCTTAGGCAGGTGATCGCCATACACAGGTCATTTCAATGTACCAATGGCCTGCAAAATTGTGGCCTCCCGAAATCCAGGAGAGTGGGCTTGAGTGAAAACGCCAAACTCAGCAAAGAGGGTGCCAGAATGGACTCGCTGAGCTGTCAGGAAACCCGTTGCCCCGCTTCTCAGCGTGAAAAAAAGCTTTCGTCAGACAGACAGCCGAACTCTCACAAACGATGGCCAGACGAATAGCCAAAATACCTTTACACCTTGGGACGGATCCCTGCCAAAGCACCTCCCGCATTCTGACAGAACCTGCTTGTTTTTGCATGGCAGGTACCTGAAAACCTAGCCCTACCAACCAGCGCTGACACTCCACTGTGTGTGTGTGTGTGTGTGTGTGTGTGTGTGTGTGTGTGTGTGTGTGTGTGTGTGTGTGTGTGTGTTACACATGGCCCGTGGCCTCAGAAGGGGTGGGTGAGTGTTTGGGAGTTTAGCGTCCTTTTCCATCAAGCATGGGTGAGATCAAAGACTGGGCAACGAAAAAAAAGGCCAGCACAAATATTCAGTTGGCCCCAGCCGGGATTTGAACTGACGACCCGAGCATTGAAAGTCCAACGCTCCACCATTCGGTTATCCCGGCTTCCCCCATGGCCTCAGAAAAAAAAATCTTAAAGGCAGGAGCTGACAAAACAAATGGAGTGATTTCTGCTGGGGACAAAATACATTACAATTATTACAAATACAAAGATAGTGCTACTCATGATCCCAGGTTGGGTTTTTTTTTTCTGTGGGATTTTGTTGTTTTTGTTGTTGTCCTGTTTTGTTTTTCCTATTTTCCGAAACGCTGACAGTGGTTTCAATCATGAGGACTGGCGCATTTGCTTCTAAATCACATACTGCATACTTTCCTGGCTGCATGATTGTTTTTTAGGTTTTTTTTTTTAAATTCCCAATTGCTGCGTTTGTAATCAAGCGTATTGCGGTCGTGTTTTCTGTGCCAACCTGCTTAACGTGAGCTGTTGCGCAACAATCCTTCCGATCGATGTAATCAACTGCTATTTTTACTTACCATTTCCCGATCATTTGTCTCGGTTCACTTGGTGTGGATGGCTTGAAAACAGCGAACACAGCAAAGACCTTGACTTGGTATCAGCGGTTGGCAGAAATAGATTTATACGGAGTAGAAATGTAAATAGATTTATACGGAGTAGAAATGTCACGCGCGTGCCTGACCTGTTTCGTATACTGGTGTATAGTCGGGGGCGGAACAGAGGGGTTTTTGTTGTTGTTGTTGTTTGTTTGTTTTTTGTTTGTTTGGGTTTTTTGTTTGTTTGCTTGTTTGTTTGGGGGTTTTTTTGTTTGTTTGTTTGTTTTTTGGTTTGGGTTTTTGTTGTTTTGTTGTTGTTGTTTTTTTGTTTTTTTGTTTGTTTGTTTTTTTGTTTTTTTTGTTGTTTTTTTTTTGGGGGGGGGGCGTCTCTACATCGGGTTTGTAGTATGCCCGGATGTTAAAACTAATCAAAAGCCTAGATGCCTTTTTGTCACCAGTTTTAAAGTTAAAATACGGGTATGGGATCTGTGTCAAATTGATGTTTTGATACTGCACCTTGCCGTTTGTTGTTGGAGTAATCCAGTCGTGAACCAAGCCAGTCGGATATCCCTTTGTCGACAGTGTTCATACTCAATCCACTTCATTTCAGTTCGGTTCATTTCAATTCAATTCAAACGGCTGTAGCTGTAGCTTCGTTCTGTTTTGTTTTCCAGTGAAAGTAGGTGGAATTTGTTTTTTCAACTGCTTATCGTCATCCTTCACATTTCAGCTTGAAGCTTGACAAAAGGCAACTTACACAAGTGCACTAGCCAATCAGATACCACGTAATAAGGTCATCTTTGTCTCTAGTGAAGATGTCGTCCAGCACGATTTGACAGTTTGAAAAGTTCAGTCCCGAACTCCACATTGCGACGATGACACGAGTGGCAATTCAACGGCTTCAACGTTCAGATGTTATTCAGTTCAGCATTTCCAAACCCCGAGACTTGCACAAGGAGTATAGCTTTGTGATGGGTTTTGTATCTGACATTTTCTTTGCCTGTGTTTTTTTGGGGCCGGTGTAACAGGCCAGATGTGCTGCCCCCCCAGGCTCGTTTGACCCCAGGGCACTTTCTAGCCTCAAGCTGCATTGATTCCGGGTAATTCCAGCCTCAAGCTGCTTAAACCCGGGGTACTTCTAACCTCCCAGCGCTCTCCATTTGCACCCACTCTAACATCCAATTTGGCAGGTGCAGCGACACCAGACGACTAAACGTGCACCTAAACAGACTCAGCAGGAGTCAGTTAAGCATTAAGAGCTTGACGGTAGAGAAAAGTCTTCAGATGGGATTTAAACATGGGCAGTGAAGGCTGAAGGCAGAGTTCGATTGGCAAGGAGTTCTAGACAGTCGGGGCCGAGAAGCTGACAGATGCGTCTGACGTCACACGGGAGAGTTTTTAGTCCGAACAAACAGCGTACATGGTGGGGATCCCCCTCCCCCCCCCCAACCCCCGTGTTTCACGTGTGGCCTGCGCCTACAACATGGCTTTGCCCTTCCTTTTTTTTTTTTTTTTTTTTTGAACGTGTTTTGAACTGTTCTCCATGTTTTGTCCGAACAAAAATGTCTCCCGTGTGTCATGAGCCTTAGCTGAACATTTGGGAGTGATATTGTCGTTGGTTTCTTTGTTGTTGTTGTTGTTGTTGTTTGTTTTTGGGTTTTTTTTGGGTTTTTTGGTGTGTGTGTGTGTGTGTGTGTGTGTGTGTGTGTGTGTGTGTGTGGTGTGTGTGTGTGTGTGTGTTCGTATTTTTAACTGTAGGTATTCTGATCAGGGCACGTGGGGAGTCGGGTAACTTCAGTACACTCTTCCTCGGGATACGCCAAGGAGTGTTAGTTTAGGTGCAGCGTGATAAAAATAATAAAGTTCATGACTCATCCCGACGAGAAATCACGTGCTGTCTGGTGCGCAGCACGCAGGCCACCTCATGTTTGAGTTGTGCTTTTCGGGCTGAGTTCTAAACTGAAATTGTTGAGATGATTTTATGTAATCTGACTGACATAGAGGCAGGTGAGGAGCGGCCAGGACGGGTGTAGAATTGACGGTTTTGCTTGCTGTTGGCACCTGGTAAACACACACTTTTAAAGGTCTGCAATCGCAACAAAAAGCTGCAAACATTGTGGGTTTTGTTGTTGTTGTTTGTTTGTTTGTTTTTGTTGTTGTTTTTGTTTTTTTTAATCTGCGACTCCTGCGACTGTGCATAATGCACGGCAACTCTGACACAGTTGCAGACTTTTTTTTTTCCTGCGCTTCCGAGACGCTTATAAAACCAGAGCATGAGTTTGCAGTAACTTCATTGTGTTTTGGTCAGTGAGTGAGACACATCGCTACAGCATCTAGCGAGTGTTGTGTGCTTGCACGGGAAGACTAGCTACTGCGACCTTTCTCGCTCAAATGTCAAAACGCAAACTGAGCTGTGAAATCAGGCTCCGCTTTTAGTTGAGGTTTCAAGGACGCTGAAAACTCTGTAACTGTGACACAGTTGACTGTGCATTTTGCACAGTCGGCGGATAGGTTTGGGTTAAACAGATTTATTTTTTCCACTGGAGGAAGTACAGAAAAATAGTTTGAGCATAAACAAGACGTACTTATGACATGCTCCATAAACATTTCAATTAAAGCAACCTTTGCAACGGTGGTTCACGAATTATGAGAGAGGGAGAGGGAGATGGAGAGCAAAGGGGGGGGGGGAGGTCTCAGTTGGTCAGTGAGCATTTACTTATCAACGACGGCCAGCTGCTACAGTCGATCTTAGTATGTATTTATTTATGTGGCTAAGAAAAACGTGCCGAAAGACGGTGTGATGAACTGGGCCCGTATGTAAAACTCGAGGTTAATTTAACCCACGGCTGCGGGTCTAACCCAGGTTAGAACAAAAGGAACCCCAAAACAAAATTAAATAAAACAGGAAGCGAAGAAAGAAAGACAAAATTCCTTCTATAACGGCATAGGCACCTTGATGGAATAGACCCGCTTCCTGATTTAAAACGAAAAACAATAGAAAATTTAACCCTAGAGGTTAAATAGAAACGGAAACGGTAATGACTGCGAGGTTAGACTCTAACCCGGGACTGAACTCCCTAACCCCGACTTTTACATGCGGGCCCTGAACTCTAGAACTGTGTTAAAATATGTACGTTAACTGACAATGGGTTGTTGTTGTTGTTGTTGTTGTTGTTGTTTTTAATGGCATTGTTTTTGGCTTGTTGTTGAGGCTCAGTGCAGACCTTTAATGACCATCTTTTTCGAGGCATTTGGCAAGTGTGTCGTTTAACCCAGTCTGCTCGTGAATGAGACGAACAGGTGTTTGAACTCGATACGTTCTCTCCGCCGCGGTGCATGTAGGTAAACTGTGACGCTGGGTAAAGAAGCTCTCGATTCTCTGACGTAAGCTTAGGTCAGAGGTCATTCTTGACTGACAGCCATGTAGCGATGACGCGGAAAGGACCAGTGGAGCGTCGAGTTCTGGTGCTATACTTTTCCAGACGCACTTTTGATAAAAAAGATGATTGTTATCTCGGGTACCCAAAGTGTACGACGCGGCAATGCGGTGTTTGCAGCTCATTCTTAGTTACATTACGCCGTACACGCATCTGCAAAGAGAACCAATGAAGGGCCATATCTCCATGCGGAGTGTAAATACTGACTTCGACATATACACAAAGGTGCGATCGGAATGGGTAAGTTCCGTCAGTTTAGGAGCCGTTCGACTCTCAGTGCTCGGGTCGTGAGTTCGTATCCCGGCCGCTGGAGCCAAATATTAATTTGTGCTGGCTTTTTCATCGTTGCCCCGTCTTTGATATCACCCGAATGTGGTGGAAAAGGACGTTAAACCCACAAACACCCACCCACCCTCCGTCAGTTTAGTCTGGTTACCCGTAGCCCCATGCAATTGGAAACGAGCGCTCAAGGAGAAGCGGATGTCTGGCCGAAAGTTGTGATAACTCTCAGTGCACTTCCTGGCATTTCCACTAAAGCAGACGGAAGTAAGGTAGAGGCTGGGCCCGAGACACCTGACGTCACGTACATCAGTGAAGCTCAATTCCAGTAGCCGCTCCGCGAAAAGTTATCCTGACCTGCCCCATGAAGCAATCTCGGCGAGCAGGTGTAAGTTAGGGGGAGGCGAGCGTTTGCGAAAACAAATGCTGGTGTCGCTCCGCACCTCAGCGCCACGTAATGGCGCTACTTACTGCGCGCGCAGCACGTGAAACACGGACAGCACGCGCCAGGTGGAATCCCGATAGCACCGTGTACCATTGGCACTACGCAGCGGGGGCCTGGCTGTCGGACGGACGTGTCGATGGTAGTACCGACAGGGGTGAGTGAGTTTTTAGGGCTTAACTCTTTCGTGACGGGACGCTCCGATAGCCACGCATCAGAATTAAATTCTCCATCCATTTACCATTAACTTCATAATCAGTTGAATGTGTGTGTGTGTGTGTGTGTGTGTGTGTGTGTGTGTGTGTGTGTTTTCAATGAAGCTTGCTCGAGAGGTTGGTTTACATGTCGTCATTTCATAATGACGTCATGCATTTTTAAAATTACGTAATGCATTTTATAATTACGTAATGCATTTTCAAGAAGGCAGGCCGCGGCGTGAACAGTGTTGAGGCAGCGGCAGTCCCAGTCACAACAGAGTTAAAGCCACGCAAGCCACATAGTACCGACAGTAGTTCGTATACATCAAACCCTATAGACTGAAGTTTATAGCAAACTATCAGTTGGGAAAACTGACACGTTTGGAAATCTTCTGTCCATGGCGCATCTTAGTTTGTAAGTGCAGCAGGAAGCAACAGTAAACCTGAAACAAAGGGGTGGGGTGGGTGTTTGGGGGTTTAACGTCCTTTTCCACCATATACGGGTGATATCAAAGACGGGGCAACGATGAAAAAGCCAGCACAAATATTTCGCCCCAGCCGGGATACAAACTCACGACCCGAGCATTAGAAGTCCAACGGTCTACCATTCGGCCATCCCGGCTCCCCACCTGAAACAAAGAAGAACCTGAAAAGGAATACATCTTACTATTGAAAAAGTGTTTACGCGCGGGTTGATGAGTGCTTCAAGCGTTGATTTGCGATCTTGCGGTGAAAATTTGTACCACTGAGCCGCCATTAGTGCCCAGTACAGTCTCCTTCCCTTGTCTCGGATTTCCCTAGCCTGTAATTTCAGTCTTTGCGGACCTGTCGGGCGACATAGAAAACATACAGCGACTTTGTTCGGGATTTCCAACGGTTGCAGTGTCACGGTAGGATCATTGTTGTACCGGCAGTAGTTGTCACACGTTTGATTGGAACCCAAGCTGCCACCCAGCCGACATTCAATCAAAATCCTCGCCGTCCCACAATGCCGCTTCCAAATCGACGGCCTTTGTGAGTTTAGGAATCTGACTCAGGGGTCTTCATTCACCGAGATGCATCGGACTAGCAGTACAGCTTATAAAAGGCAACAGCGTTGTAGATGTGCAGATGATGGGCAACGTAAATCAGCTGCCGTAGCTATTGTTGCTGTCAGTGCTGTCGACAGGTACTAGTGCTGTTTACTTGTGGTGCTAGCTCGACACGTTTGTCTGAGTTCGAATCCCGGCTGGGGCCAAAATAATATTTGTACTGGCCTTTTTCTCGTCACCCCGTCTTTGATATCACTCACCCATACCTGGTGGAATAGGACGTTAATCCCCCCCCCCCCCCGTCCGGTTGTACCGGCCTTTTTCTGGTTAGCCAAGTTCATTTCAGGACCCCATTGGGGCATGTGAAAAAAACAAACAACAACCAAAAAACACAAAGCCACACATAACAAAAAGCAAACGACGAAGACAAAAGACAGACCGAAGGATATCACCCATACCTGGTCGAAAAGAGCGTTATAAACTCCGAAACACCCACCCTTATCAGCACGCGGAGTGCTAGCGAATGAGGTGCGAGCCTGTTCTTCCTCGGCGATCCGGCGACTGACGAGGTCATGTTAATTTCGTTATCTCGCAAGTGCCGCAGGCGCTGCTGACCCACCAGTTTGCATCCAATAGTGTCTACACGGAGGGTAACGTCTCCACATGCAGCACGAGGAGCGTGGTTGTGATCAATAATCACTGAGGGTCCGCCCAACAATAGTGTCTACACGGAGGGTAACGTCTCCACGTGCAGCACGAGGAGCGTGGTTATGATCAATAATCACCGAGGGCCCGCCCAACAATAGTGTCTACACGGAGGGTAACGTCTCCACGTGCAGCACGAGGAGCGTGGTTGTGATCAATAATCACCGAGGGCCCGCCCAACAATAGTGTCTACACGGAGGGTAACGTCTCCACGTGCAGCACGAGGAGCGTGGTTATGATCAATAATCACTGAGGGCCCGCCCAACAATAGTGTCTACACGGAGGGTAACGTCTCCACGTGCAGCACGAGGAGCGTGGTTATGATCAATAATCACTGAGGGCCCGCCCAACAATAGTGTCTACACGGAGGGTAACGTCTCCACGTGCAGCACGAGGAGCATGGTTATAACCATTGAGGCCGGCCCGCCCAAACATGGTTCGGGTAACCCATGAGTGATCGGGGAAGTCACATCCTGGGTTAGGGATCCAAGCGAGCAAACATTTTGATGGCTACATCTTTTGCGTGGTGGCTCAGCACAGGAAAAAGTTAGGCTAATGTAATAAAAATGGCAGCGTACCTAAGCTGTACGATGATGTTTACTAGCTGAGCTTGATTAAAATTAGAATGGGATCCCCTATGGCGCACGGCGAATCTCACCTCACAGTGTTAGCGGCGTTGGGCAATATCCACTGAGACACTCACGCACTGTAGATTTTAGGGCTAAAGTGTATATTTTCATGGAGCGTTATTCAGCGTCAATTGTGTCTTATCATTATATGAATATTGGTCCAGCCACCACAGAGATATTTATATGTTGATTGTTTCCTATGGTTGGATCCATGACCCCCGATTACAGGAGAGGGGCATCATGAATAGCCCAAACAGTACCGGGTGTGAATATATGAGGGCATGCAAGGAAAAGTTTGGAAAAGGGAAATCATCTAAGATAACCGAAAAAAATAAAACATAAAACGTGATTTCTATAGTTGTGTTTGTGCGACTATTGAGGACCAAAACCAGTCTTCACTACTTTCGGGTTAAGTGCGGGCGGGCGGAATCTTCACTGTTGGATACGTAGTTAACTTTCCGCTATTCAGCAAAAGTAGCAAATGTAAAGGTACCACCCCCTACTCCCCCTCCTTGCCGGCAATACAAAAAAACCCCTGGTGTACGGTTTCAGTGATTTTAGATGTTTTAACTTTTTCTCCAAGTGCCTCGCACGTCCAGGCACATACGCACGCTGCCTTCTTTTCCGAAAAACTGTTGTTTTGTGATTTCCGTGCTTCTACAGAAAATCTGCTGGAAGTGGGGTTTTTTTTTCTGAAAAAGGTAATAGTCTAGCGATTTTCTGCTTCCCCCCCCCCCCCGTCGATCGCCATTGAGAACATATTTTGCTCCCCCTGAGTCACGTTACCGCATGTGAACGCTTGTCTTCATGTAGAAGTAGGCTCATTACACACTGGAGACGTTTTTGTTCCAACACGGCAAACACGGAAAACGGCCTCAAACACGTGCCGGAAAGTTTAGGGCTAAGGCATGTTGTAGCGTATAGCCGCATGGTACACGAGAAACACGGAGAAACACCATGTTCGCTGTTTGTTTGGACCAAAAATACTCGCACTATCTGAACGAACCCCACAATTCCTGCTCCTGGCAGAGACTTTCAAACACGTGCTTTACCCACGCGCTCTTTTTCCGTAGCCCAGTTTTGCTGCTGGTCAAGAGATTCTGGAGAAATGTGCCGAATATTGAGCAATATCGCTGTTTTCAGGCTCATCGTAAATTAGCGTTTCATCGTACACCTGCAATTCACGTGACACGATGGACGTTATCCCCCGTTGTCTAGTGCTAGCAAATACCCTTCCGCGCTGCAGAGCCAATTACGATTCACTGGTTCCGCACACTGACCCTGTGGACGTTCGACCCAAATCCAGTACATAACCCCCAAGCACAGACTACCCGCTAGACCAATCAGAGACGTTCGTTTCGCTGGCATAACGGCGAACCAATCGCATTGCTGCTCTCTTAGGCGCTCCATTCGAGCAGAACAACGTAGTGATCTGATTCCTCCGGGTATCTTATCGGGGGGTGAGAGGTCACCGAGCATGCGTGCACTTTATTGGGGATTTATTGTCCACAGAGCCACCTTGCGGAGCTGACGCTTAGTAAGTGACTGCAGCACAGAATGACAACTGCTAGTGTGTTTGTACAGTTTTAATTAATATGTAGACCATAAACAGTATCGCTAACTTTCCTGTTCAAAGTCAGAGTGTTATAAGCAGGCGTATACAACCTGCGTACCAGTGTGTGTGTGTGTGTGTGTGTGTGTGCCTATGACAACACAACTAGTATTTTTATCATTTCAAGGGCTCTGCAAAGCCGCGATAGCACTACGTGTTACTGGTAAGTCCTAGTGTTATCTCATCGTAGTTCCCCTGAAATGAAGTGCTATCTCTACACACCTCAGGGCCCACACCTGCCAAGACATTGTTCCAGCGATGGAGCGGCAGATAGAGAGAGGTGGCATGTGCAAAATACAAGCGATGCTTTCCCGATAGCAGCAGTAGGCAATTACTTGTGGGTGTTACCAACCTGTCCTCGTGCTGCGTACTCGTTATCCTGTGTGTTGACCTGCGTGATTGTATTTGTACACGCGCATACAAGTACACACGCACACGCACACGCACACACGTGTCTAAATAAATGCCTGTGGTTTGTTTGCTAATGGAAGAGGATGACTGCAAACCGGCGGAGATATTGTTAAGTGAAATGACTCGGAATGGTCTTGAGTTCAGGTCAGTTCTAAGATCCACGTGCAAAAGTTGTCTTATTGATGAGCTTAACAAATCCCTTAACTCTCTCTATGGTAAGTACACCGTCTCCATTTTGGACCCCCACTCACGTTCACAATGCTTGGCTGTACAGGTCCAATTAATTTTATAGGATCGCCAACATTCTATTTTTATTCATCAGCCATGACATCATAACATGCGAAAGGCAGAATACACAGCGCTAGCAAAACGAGTTTGTACCAGTCAAAGGGAAGCAATCCGACATCGTATCAGTATGCTACTCTTTCAGTATAGAGTTAAAGACGCCTTTTCTGAGCAAGAATGGTATCTGTAATAATTACCCTGGGTGAGAAAGTCGGAGCAAGCTTACCGTCATTGGGGGGGGGGGGGGGGGGGAGGGGCTGAACGAAGGCCGAGTAAAAAAAAAAACAACATCTAACCGAAGGAACCATTCCTTGTTGGCAGAGATCACAAGCTGACGTCTCTGGTAGGTTCATCACAGCGTGCAGAAGCTGTCTGTTGTTGTCTAGACTAAATGAAACCGAGCAGTTGCAAGATCTGGTGCAGTCATCGCCCTGCGATGTGTTGGCTGTACGTTTGATCGTTGGTGCATACGCCGAAAGACTGCGTCTTGTGTTCCACTAAACGCTGTACTTGGGCGAGCGCTGAACACTTCTCCGTGTGGCAGGTCTGGTTGGCTTCCTGCTACAGTTCGTGATTGCAGACGCTGACATTCGAGCATTACTGATTCCTATCTTATTGACTGTACCCTTCATATTAACGGTCAGCCATGCGGGTGGACGTTATCTGCTTGTCTGTCCATGCGGGGCACGTCAGTGGCAGCTGGATAAAGTACTGTTTTGAGTCACACTGATTGTTTTCGTGTGATGATATAGGTGGACTGTCCCGGGCGCCGGGATGTGGATTGTGTCCGGGGGAAAAGATATGGGTAGTCGGAGTGATAAAACTACTGAGTACGTTTGACTGAAAGAAAAAAAACCAAAAGCACTCTCTATTGGCTACCTGTGCAGTCCCACATTCAGTACAAAGTGACGTGTCTGTGCTGGTGCTGGCCTTGCATATCTTGCTAGTGTCTGTAAACACCATCCAGACAGCTCAGGTCTTCAGCTGACTCGCGTGTCCTTCGTGTTCCAAGTAATAGAACAAAGACATACGGGCACCAAGGACCAGCCTGCAGTAAAAAAATGCACTTGTTCTCAGCCCAGTAGCTCTAATGAGGGATTGGCGGAACTCAGTGTGTGTGTGTGGTGTGTGTGTGTGTGTGTGTGTGTGTGTATGTGTGTGTGTGTGCGTCATAATTGCTGCGCTTTTGGCTGTTCTCTCTGGCGTTATTTTCATACCATTTTAGTTTCATTTTATCTCATTTTTTGTAAGCTCTTAGAGCTCGCTGAGTATAGATGCTATTGCTCTTTATTATTATTATTGTTATTAGTATTATTATTATTATAGAAATTTCACCTTCATTCATGTGGCGTTAGACTTCATGTTGCTGTGGTTGTAGTTGTTGTTTTCTCCGTTAGTGTTTGTGTTGTCTTTGTTTGCCCCGCAGAAACAGGAGGGGGGGGGGGTTAACGTCCTTTTCCACCACATACGGGTGATATCAAAGACGGGGCAACGATGATAAAAGCCAGCAACAATATTTGGCCCCAGCCGGGATACGAATTCACGACCCGAGCATTAGAAGTCCCAAGCTCTACCATTCGGCCACCCCGGCTCCCCCCGCAGAAACAGATGTTAGAAGCTAATGCAGTAGTTTGTTGTGCTTTCAATGTATTAACTCATATCAAGTAGAACGTATTTCTTGTCAGCCAACAGAATGTTCCATCGTTGCATCGACAACACCAGACGACCAGTATGAACATTACCGTAACAGAAGCCGACTGCGTGCAGCTGCTATCGAATGTATCAGCAAGTCGTAAAGGCCCTACACTATGTGGCATATGAGTCCAGTTTATTGACCGATATCTAATAAATCAACCAGTTATCATCGCCTGGTCCAGTAACTACCTCCTCTGTCAATGGGTCATTGTTGTGGTGAAAAGAAAATGCTCACCAACTGAGTCCTCACTCTCTCTCTCTCTCTCTCTCTCTCGGCTCTCTCTCTCTCCTCTCTCTCTTGTAATTCGTGAATCACCGTTGCAAGGTTGCTTTAACTGAAATGTTTCTTGAGCATGTTCGTCTTGTTTATGCTCAGAGTGTTTCGCTGTGTTTTCTCCAGTGTAAGGAAATAATCTCTTTCAATCAATGGGTCATTACGTTAGTGTTGAGTACCCAGCCGTAGGCAGCCGGACGTTTAGCAACTAGACTCGCATACTGCTTCACTTCAAGTGAAGCTGAGGCAACAGTGGGCACCCCTCGTCCTGGCCACACACGCTCTTGTTTCGTGAACGCTTTCCTATACACTTTTGATAGAGAGATGACCATCAGACCAAGCATGTACGTCTACCACTTTTTTCTTGTGGCGGATTAGTGTCGAACTGCCGGGATATCTGGTCAAAGAGAACATCTCGCAGTGAGTACCTGTTGACAAAGATGTCTCGGCAAATTAACCATAGATGGTCAGTGGCCTGCGCAGTCACCACCGCAAACTGAATGCGCGCATTATATACCATATAATCATGATCACTCTGACTGTTGGGCGAAGCTGCCAGCCAGTCCAGTTCCTGCGGTCCTGTTGGCAGCAGTCGTCACGGACTCACTAGGCTGCAGTGCCGGACCAGATAAAGATGCAATCTGTTCGCTGTCGCCTTTCTGCATGGGCGCGCGATTCAATTTGCCTGCCGTTAAATCTCTTATCACGAGAGCACGCGCGACATTTATTGATGCAAGGCCTTTAGCGGCCTTGCCATACAGCGCCAGAGTAGCGAGTAAGGTGGGCGCTGATTGGCCGGGCAGGAAATCCTAGTTTTATGAGGTGCGATTGGAAGAAAGAATGGCGTGGTTTAAACGTGGCTTTGTTGAGATCTAAAAGGCACGAGCTGAAAGTTACTGGATGTTTGGCCCTCGCAAAGGCCGGGGCTAATGGGGTTGTCATGACTTCAAGAGGACGGTATAGCATACAGCATCCGGAACAACTTACAACGAGCACACACACTCTGACTGTAAATTTATGTGTCAGTGCGCTGTTGTTCTTGCTACACAGCGGGTGTTCATTTTGTCTCCGTCAGCTGAGGAGTTTACATATGCGGAGGGGCAATGAAAATTCTTAGAATGAAAAGAACTAGAAATCCAACAGTTAGTCACAACTAAAGTTTGTCTTATACATTCAGTGTCTATCCACGGGTTCAGATTTCAAAAATCAGCAACACAAATTTAAACAAAAACACATGCTTGCCAAAAAAGTTTTTTTTTTTAAAAATTCACAATATTTTTTATTGTCATCCTTTTTTTCTTTGGAAAATTTGCCATAAAAAGTGTTGCTGACGGCATGACACTTTTCATAATGACAGGGTCCCACTGGCATAATTTGAAAAGATTGGTTTCTTTGAAGCCTTTTGCATCTTCCTTTCTTTTTGTCTTTCTTACTCTCATACCTTTCGAGGTACAAGTGAGAATTCTGGGGGATATTTCTGGTCTGTAGATGTTTGACAGTAATTGAAAACCGCAGTGGAAGCTTTCATACCTTGGACATTTAGATGACAAAAGAGGCGAAAGTGACATCGTTTTGAGATGTGCTTATAAACAGCCATTTCACGGAGCACGTTCTTTGTGTGAGGGCCTATGTATTACTGCAAACTGAGGGTCACCGACCAGTCTTGCACCCGCCATAACCTCAGCTGCAAAACCCAGGTCATACCGCTACAAAGAGTTATGAATAGTCGTACCGGCACACGCTCCAGTGATGTCCTCATAAAAGCGACTAGAATTCTCCCGTCTTTCGGTCTCGTGTGACCGTATATTTCCTGCGGCCTGGATTGACCCGCCGATCGGTTTACGCTTAAGGACAAGGCAGCTGGACCATCTTCTCTTCAGTGTCCCTGTGAGAGCTATCCCTTTGATGGCCACAAAGGCCTCAGGACGTTAACCGAAACGTCTGATCGGTTTGTTCTTAACGACACCATTGTACTCGATATTCTGTCCTGTATAACATTGTATGTGTCTTGCTTTGAAAACGGTGGGGCTGCCTCAATAAAATGTGTTTTCAACACTGTTGCTGACGCCATGGCATTTTTCATAATGACGGGGTCCCAATGGTTTTATTGAACAGCGTTTAGAGTAAGTTTAAGATTATTGTTTCTTTGGAGCGCTGTCTTTCTACCTATCTTCCTTCCTCCCCCCCCCTCCCCCCCCCCTCCCCCCCCCTTCCTTTGTTTCTCTGGAATTTTCCTCTTTCGGTAAGGCCTAACACAAAGTAACAAATGTCCGCACTTTCTCACCCCTTTTTTTATACAGCGTCCCCGAGGGTTTCTTTGCCAAAGTTTAAAGATATAGACGAAGAAAAAGACAAAAAGAAAAAGCAGCCGCCGATGCAAGAGACGACACTCTTGTCTCTTCTGCTTCCTGTCTATCCGACAAAGGGGATGGGGATGGGGGGTGATTCTAACTTTCCCCTTTGTTTAATACTAGAATGAAAAAAAAACAGCTTCTTTTATTTGGCCTTATGATTCTTTAGGTTGTTGTTGTTGTTGTTGTTGTTGTTTGTGTTTTTTATTTTTCGGGAACGAAATATGAAAGCTTTGGCAACGACACAAGACACACGCACTAAACGCCAAGGTAGTTACAAACGCCAGTTTGCATTTTGGCATTCGAAAAGGCGTTATTGAAAAATTAATAATTCTGTGTGTCTGCAAGACAATCCTCGGCTATGAATATAGAATGATAATTGCAGAGATATGCAAATTTCGAGCCATAAAGATAAAATCTCACGGTTCCCTTCCTCACAGAACCTAGTGATCGAATTATTCCATATTGATGAAAAACAAACAGAGACGTAAAGGCTTAACTGTTGTCAGCTTACGTGCAGTGTGTTGTAGACGACTAGACATATCCGGCATGGCAATGGTCGATACAAGGTTGTCTGTCCTTGTCGAGACCTTGTCGAGATCCGATGTCACGAACGAACAAACGAACGAACTTTGTTTTTCAACGGGAAAGATTTAGTAAGACACTGGTCAATTTCCAATCTGCAGTTGCTACAAACGAATGGTGGGTGGGTGGGTGTTTAACGCCCTTTTCCACCACATACGCTACAAAAGAAGGGGACTTCTATGAAAAGAGAAAAGAAAGACAAATGTAACACTGAGCAACAAAAACAGCAACAAAAAAGCAATGCAAAACCAGAAACAAGATGCAAAGCTCACACACACACACACACACACACACACACACACACACACACACACACACACACACACACACACACACACACACACACACACATTCAATATATAATAGCCGCTACATAAACCACACACAGTTCTGTATATGGAAGCCGTTACATTGATCATATAGCATCAATATACAATCGGACAGTTATAAAAGGGAGCATTAAAATGTATCTTTCATGGACGAGACGAGAGTTATAGACACTACTATAGAAACTCCGTGTCCCTCATGTCAAGACAAAGGCCTTTGGTCAGCGTAGTTATTCATACCAGGGTCCGACTTGTTGGAATGATCTCCCAGTTTCGATCAGATATGCAGGCACAAAAGTATCTTTCAAAACAAATTTGAAAACCCACCTCTTCACAGCCTTCAACCAATAACTGTTGCCACATCATCATCCTGCTGGTCATGTGTGTGTGTGTGTGTGTGTGTGTGTGTGTGTGTGTGTGTGTGTGTGTGTGTGTGTTGATTGTAAGGCGCCCTGAGCTCCCGCGAGAGGGAGTGCGTCTCTTAAGTACCCATTTTGTTATATTATTATATTACTAAGTTCTGCACACGCATTATCAAGGTGCAACCCTGTACTGATGGATCCGTCACAGCGCGACATTCAGACATCCCCATGGACGCCATAAAGTGCATTTGAAATTCTCACCCAAACAAATTACCGGACACTTTAAAAGTTACGACACGTCATTCCATGAAAGATATCCTTTGCGTTCTCCTTAACAGGAATACTCGAGAGTCAGGAGAAAAGTTTGAGACCGAGACACAAGGACAGCGCAGGTCCTAATATGGATATTGCAAAGCATGCCCCGGTATCGTAGACTGGGACGCAATTCGATATATTACCCTTGGGAGATGTCTCCTATTGACAGCAGAGAATTAGAAACAGACTACACTTGGAGATCGAGAAAGAGAGAGAGAGAGAGAGAGAGATTAATTGAATTCCTTTAAAGGTGACGCTGTCCGGTTTTTTTTTTTTTTGTTGTTGGTTTTTTTTTTTTTTTTGGATTGTTGAGAGTTCAGACGAATTACTCAAAGGGACAAGAAGTACGAGTAGAAATCAAAATGAAACGACGGATGAAAATAGAAAAGGTGGGTGGGTGTTTGGGAGTTTAACGTCCCTTTCCACCACATACGGGTGATATCAAAGACGGGGCATGGCAACGACGAAAAAGCCAGCACAAATATTTGGCCCCAGCCGGGATTCAAACTCAGAACCGAGTATTGGAAGTCCAACGCTCTACCTTTCGGCCACCCCGGCTCCCCAGGAAAGGTAGAGAAGATGGGGGATAAAAGTAAGCGAAGTGCGTGTTTGTACAACTGTCCAAGCCCAGCTGATAGTACTATGAATTTCTGACACTTTCTCCGCACGCAGACGCAAGAGACATCACTCGTGTCGCATTGTTACTGCCCTTAGTTCCTTCCAGTCTCACTTGAGCAGCTACATCAATTTTGACGTTGTTGCTGCTGTTGTTTTGTTGTTGGTTTTTTGTTGTTGCTTTTGTTTTGTTTTGTTATTGTTTTTTTAGGTTGGTTGGTTGGTTGGTTGGTTGGTTTTTGTTGTTGGTTGGGTTTTTTTTTTTTTTGGTTGTTTTTTTTTTGTTTGTTGTTGTTGTTGATGTTGTTGTTTTTTGTTTGTTTGGTTGGGTTGTTTTGTTTGTTTGTTTGTTTGTTGTTGTTTTTTTTGGGGGGTGGGTTTTTTTTTTTTTTTTTTTTGGGGGGGGGGGGTATTGTTTACTTGTTTTTTGTTTCAAGAGTTTTACTTCAAGAGCGGACGTGTAGTTTTTCCGGCTTGGGGGCGGGGGGAGGGGTACAAACCCTTTTTTTTTTCAGAAGGAGAGTGAAATTAGAGTACCTTTTCTGTTTCCCTAACTATCTTGTATACGACAAGGTATTCTATTCTATTCAAAATATAGCAGTATAATGCAAGTGGGGGGACCGAATGGTAGAGCGATGAAATTTTCAATGCTTTAGTCATGAGTTGTGAAGCCAAATATTTGTGCCGGCCTTCTCTGCGTTGCCCCGTCCATGAGATCACCCATACGTGGTGGAAAAGGACGTTAAACTCTCAAACACCCATCCTCATGCACCCGTACAATACAAGTACTGAGTAGACGTCAAACTGTCGGGAACCGTGCTGGCGCCTAACGATCATCGAGTTGCCGGCTAGTCATGACGTATTTGTCAGTGCAAAAACGGCGTTACAAAAAGACAAGACGGCAATATGAATGAATTTGCTATTCCATTTGCATTGCCCACTCTGCCTAACAAGGTCCTTAATAGCTATTGTTATTTGCAACGCTTGTCGTTCCCATCAATAAAGGGTCGGCTGGTCCGTCAGCCGTAGGGCGAAGCTGCATGGCGGAGTCTGCGCAGGACAAACAGCAATAATTATAAACGATTCCCAGCAACCGGTTTTATCGTAGTGCCAACGTTGTCTCCATACCGCCTACCAGAAATGATCTAAATAACGAACGGCGTCCAGGTACCTATGGCCTTTCGCATCAAAGCACTTTCCCTCCTGATATGGGAATATGAAAACTTTATCATGCAGTTCTGTCGAGTCCGGGGACCGGGATAGCCGAATGGCAGAGCGTTGGACTCCCAATGCTTGGGGCGTGAGTTCGAATCCCGGCTGGGGCCATATATTTTTGTGCTGGTCTTTTTCTCGTTTCCCCGTTTTTGATATTACCCATACGTGGCGGAAAAGGACATTAAACTCCCAAACACCCACCCACACCCTCTGTCGAGTCGTGATCTCCCGACGTACAAACCCATACAAACCCGTGTGTTATGTGCAACCGCCTGAAGTTTCAGCTGTCAGATTTTAGTCGCATAAACGTTCAAACTATACCACAATTTGACCCTAAAGAGGATGACAAAGCATTTTCACCCCATCAAGCTGTTGTTTATACCGACTCGTATTTTGATCCATGACGCAAACAACTCTTCGCTAAATACTCGTCGGGAAACAACAGCTCGATGGGAAGTAACAGCTAATTATTCGGCAAATGATTTAGTTCGAAAAGAATGATTGTTGCCTTTTCTTATTCAGAGGGAATAATTCGGAATGTATCAAGTGGGTGGGTGTGGGTAAGGTTTGTCTTTTTGGCGGTCGGTGGTCTAGTGGTTAAGAGACTTGTCACCAATGCGAGAGGTGGGGGGTTCGAGCCCCACTCGGGGCAAAGAATTTTTCCTTCTCGTATGTGGCACCGTTCATTCGGGCCGATCGTCGGGGGTTCTCTCCGGGTACTCCGGCTTCCTCCCCCTCTGCTTTGGAAATGTTCAGCCACCAAGTTTGAAAAAATAAATGCATATCTAAATTCCGAAATTTAAATAGCTGAGCTGACCCTTCGCACCACGTGAGTGTAATGTGTTTATGTCCAGTGTGTGAGAGAATGCGTGTGATTCACGTGAGCGTGCGTGTTGGGTTTAGCTCGCGGCGCTTTGAGCCAAAATATTTGGGATAAAGCGCCTATATTAATGCGATTATTATATGTATGAATATGTGCAGTATGCTGTGAGTATAATGGGACTCTCACGATAATGATAGGAGACTTTGATAAGATATTAGTTTGTAATAAGATGCTAGATGGTGAATGTGAGAAGATACTAGATTGTGATAATTATGACACACCAGTGCCACACTCTTAACTCCTTTGTTAACAATCCCCGTCACAAAGGTCCCTTAAATACATGCCATCTTGCATATTGTGGAACATTCTTGTGTTTTAAGTACAGGTAACACATTTTTACTTTCACTTTTGCTTTATTTTACTACGTATACGACACAAGACGAAGGAGATGTTCTGTTTCATGTACACACATAAACAGACAATAAAGATTAGGAGAAGGAGGAGGAGTAGCAGCAGCCGTAGTAGTAATAGTAGCAGTAGCAGCAGCAGTAGCAGCAGCAGCAGCAGTAGTAGTAGTAGTAGTAGTAGCATAGTAGTAGCAGCAGAAGTAGTAGTAGCAGCGGCAGTAGTAGATGAAGCAGTTGTAGTAGTAGCAGCAGCAGCAGCAGCAGTAGTAGTAGCAGCAGTAGTAGAAGTAGCAGCAGTAGTAGTAGCATTAGTAGCAGCAGTTGTAGTAGTAGTAGTAGCAGCAGCAGTACGTAGTAGCAGTAGTAGTAGTAGTAGTAGTATCAGTAGTAGTAGTAGTAGCATTAGTAGCAGCAGTAGTAGTAGTAGTAGTAGGATCAGTAGCAGAAGTAGTAGTAGTAGCAGTAGTCGTAGTAGTAGTAGTAGTAGCGGCAGCAGTAGTAGCAGTAGTAGTAGTGGTAGTAGCAGTAGCAGCAGTAGTATAAGTGGTAGTAGTAGCAGTAGCAGCAGCAGTAGTAGCAGAAGTAGTAGTAGCAGAAGTAGTAGTAGCAGTAGTAGCAGCAGCAGTACGTAGTAGCAGTAGTAGTAGCAGTAGTAGTAGCAGTAGTAATAGTAGCAGCAGTAGCAGCAGAGCTTTCGAGCCAGCAGGCTCCCCTAGGATGTATCGATTGTATGATGGAAAAGAAAGTACTTGTTCCTACTCTAAAAGAATCGCAAGTTTGTTATTTCGGACGAACTTTCAGGTTGTGTGTAATCAAAAGCTAGAGAAAAAAAAGTTCACAAACAAGGTGAAACTTGTCTGGTGACCTCCATTACGCGCCTACCCAAGATCGACAACCGGTATCACTCAGCAGTTAACGTGTGTATCCAACAACAACAAAACAAAAAAATGCGTTTGTCGTTTGATGTAACATGAAAGTTTATGCGATTCATCAGTATAACTTAGTTGTAGAAAAAGACGTTAGCCCCTAAACATCCCCCCCAGACCTCCCCCCCCCCATCCCCCTCCCCCCCCCCCCCCCCCCACACACACACACACCACCCCATTAAAGATCCGTAAAGCATGCTGTCCGGTAACTGGTACAACAATGGCGTACAACACTATACCTTCATCTTGAAAAATCTGGAACTCTCTGCCCGTCTCACTTAGGAATCTCCCTGCTCTGTCACAGTTCAAGGCACACCTTAAAACCTACCTGTTCCGGCAAGCTTTCAACTAATTTTTTTTTTTTTTTTTTTTACTGTATCCTCCCCTGTATCCCACGTCCGCCGTGTGTGTGTGTGTGTGTGTGTGTGTGTGTGTGTGTGTGTGTGTGTGTGTGTGTGTGTGTGTGTGTCGTCGGTTGTGTGTGTGTGTGTCGTCGGTTGTGTGTGTGTGTGTGTGTGTGTGTGTGTGTGTGTGTGTGTGTGTGTGTAGCGCGCACTGAGTGCTCCGGCTCTTGGGCAGACTTTCTGCGCCATACAAGAACAATTTATTATTATTATTATTATTATTATTATTATTATTACACCACCCCATTAAAGATCCGTAAAGCACGATGTCCGGTAACTGGTACAACAATGGCGTACAACACTATGCCTTCATCCAAAGGGTGTACAATTTCAGAAGTCTCAGAAGAACCATTCGATATTCATTGAATCTCATTACCTGTACCATTGGTTGAAAATGTCAGTACGACCGATGGACGTTACTAGCCCTTTCAGTACCAAGGAGTAATGAGGGATGTTCCAGAAAAAAAAAAAAAGTAGTTTGCTATATCTAACTCGTGAATACAGGATGGCAAGAGATGTATCGCTCCGTAGGTTACGTGAAATGAGGTCCCCACTCTGTCTTTTGTGTGCGTGCGAGGTCAGTACTGAAATTAGATGACCGGACCCACGTACGTACTTTTGTCCTCTTTTGAAACCCACGCAGAAAAATAAAACCAGAAGCAATTTAGTGAAATTCTTTACAGAAGAGTGCACCACAGGACCACAGGACCAATTGAAATCGGACCCAGAAAACGCATCACTGATCACCGTGAAACGAGTTGCTGAGGGTTTTGAATTTACGTCTTTAGAAACTCGAACGCGTTGGTTAAATCGCGGGGATGTGCTGTTGCATCTCGCAAATTGCACTGTGCGGCGAGATTCGCAGTTGATTAATTTTCTGGCAAACACAAGAATGAGACGATGATCCTGGGAAACTGGGTCTTTAACCAAATGTGAACGAACTAGCTGATGATATGCATCCTGGTCGCGATTCTCTCTCTCTCTCTCTCTCTCTCTCTCTCTCTCTCAAACACACACACACACACACACACACACACACACACACACACACACACACACACACACACACACATTCCGTCCCTTTCAGTCCCATCCGATCTGCAACAGACAATTCTGGTGTGAGGCGGTTTGGTCACGGTTGAGCGTGAGTTTGATTTAGCTGTTACACGTGTGTGTTAGAGGGGAGGAGTTTGGGAGGGGGGGGGAGAATCTTTGTCTGTTCTGGTTTATCAGGCTTCTTTGTTTGTGAAAAGGATATGGTAATGAGACAGAGCCCTTCGTGACAAAACCTTCGCGTACATCTTCATCCGAAAAGGAAATATTATCTCCTACTCAACCTATACGTTATCAGCTTATATTCAAACATCAGACATTTCCCGATCTTACGTCTGGACATCAAAGAGTAGATATGTCGACACTGCTCCGCTGTTGTCTCAAATCCCGGACAAAACTAAGAAAGGCGACTGGGAAGAACGCTGTAACCATGATCCAAGACGCAGGACCAGATATTCTATTTAGGACAAATACCGGAATCAGCCGGAAGCTCACGCTGTGGCATGCGCAGCCAATCGAAGGTTGTTTTTGGCAATTTCCGGTTGGCGAAAGGAGATATGATCCCATCACCGACGTGTTGATTGCCAGTGGGAACATGTGAGACCAGTGAAGACAAGTCAGCTGTGAAAGAGCGCCAGATCTGAAGCAAACCGTGCGAAATTATGTTTTGTTCCCCATCTAATGAGAAGAAAATATCGTCGCTGACACGAGTGTTGGCTTGTCTTTGAAGGCTGGCTGAATGCGAGTGAAAATAATCGCATAATATTTGAGTTTGTCTGGTTGGTTCTTTTCAGATGTTGCACTTCTAGATGTTTGCTAACGGTGATGAGAAACGGTTTGCACTTCTGGCTGGACAATGCCTTCGTCCATCACAAACATACGGCAGATTACTGCGGCGCCTTTCTTTTTTTATGCAATGGGGATTCTGTATGTAGAACTTTGCTTGGGTAGTGAACTCGAATTGTGTCTTGGATGCCAGTGTTTGTGCCAGTGATTTCTTGTCCGTTCCGTCGCTTACGAGATGGTGAAGGACGTTAAACCTGAGAACATCCACGCACGCACGGACACACACACACACACACACACACACACACACACACACACACACACACACACACACACACACACACACACCAGTGTCATACTATTCAAAACTATCCAGGGGGAGAGCAACGTGCGAGTCAAACCCGGAAGAGTGCTCCCGCCTGCAGGACGTGGTTGGAATCTTGGCTCAATACACGTCACATTTCACATGTTGCAGTACGCATTTCACATCAACAGTTGCAGGCCAGTTTCAGATTACCATGGCAACGTATGGGAGCACTGCGTAATTGCACGCACAATCTTGCCTTTTATTTGGCAAGAAATTGCTAGAAGTTCTTCCCCCCCGAGGGATATTGAAGACGGGTTCATAACATAAAACAGCCCGTCTGAATTCATCCCTTCGACATTTGTAATCCAATATAAGACCCATACATTCTTCCTGACTGCACTTGTGAGAAACAAAAAAATCTTCGAACAGTTTTGAAACAACGCAATGAGTTGACCGTATGATATTTTCCATTGCCCTGCAAAACATAATATTTCTCATGATGATAGAGGTGATTTCCTTGACTGCTTGAAGCTTCGCAGTGCAAACCAGCCCACTTTGAGAGTGACTGCATTTTTAAACATTAAGCAACAGTTTGGTGTTTCAGTTATAATCAACTGCCGTTCTCACGCATCAAATAAGCATAGTCCTTCTTTATGAAAATAAGGAATCGTTCAAATTTGTGTATCACACTCTTACTATAGCGGCAATTAAAACACTCCACATTGAGAACACGCCTTTGGGATTTAGGTTGTAGGCTGTCTTCTGGTGTGGAAAATATTACAGTGCCTCTGGTAACTGTGGTAGTGTACGTCTGTCAGAATACAGGGACCAGAAATAATGGTGGTTGAAGCCTCATGACGGCAGGGTGTTGATAGATCACAGGACTTCCATGTCCCAAGAGAAGCACAAAGTCAGCACTACCATTCTTCATTCTGATAAGGATTTTACATCTCTCTCTCTCTCTCTCTCTCTCTCTCTCTCTCTCTCTCTTTACTTCCCCACTAATACTTGCTCCTTACGTTTTCATTCTTTACCATAATTGTGATATTATTTCCGCTTGAATTTGGAGAGTGTGTGTGTGTGTGTGTGTGTGTGTGTGTGTGTGTGTGTGTGTGTGTGTGTGTGTGTGTGTGTGTGTGTGTGCAGCAGTAGTAATAGCAGTTGTAGTAACAGAATGTAGCAACGGCAAGATAGAAGAAAGTGAGGACGCTATACCTAATCTTGCATCCTTGAAAAATAAACTCTCTCTCTCTCTCTCTCTCTCTCTCTCTCTCTCTCTCTCTGCCATGCATCACAGACAAAGTTTCGATAACATACAATACCAGACAGGGTCCTCTGTATAAAAATACAATCTGACGTCAGAAAACAAACAATGGAAACAATTTCCCACCTCCATTACGCTGCCATGTTTATACTTGCTATCCGGTTTCAAGGTTCTCGCCTGATTAGGTGTCGTTCTCTCCGAATGTTTTGGACGAACTGACGGTCCGCAAAATGGCGCTTTTTTACGCTGGGAGCTGAAAATGAAAGCGCGGGGTAACACTGAAAGACAACGCAGCCCTGTAGAACACTGCGTACTGCACTTAGCCGCGAATTAGCCATTGTTGCTTGCGCGGCGTTAAGCCCTAAATAACTAACTAACTAATTGCCTACTGCACATCCTCAGTATGTCTAAGGGTTATTTGCCCTTAACACGTTTTGTGTTTTGTTGGTTTTTTGGGGTTGTTTTTGTTTTGTTTTGTTTTTTCTTTCTTTTTTGTTTGTTTGTTTGTTTGTTGTTGTTGTTTTTGCCCTGTAAACGAAAATCTTACTACTGAAAACATGAATAAAATCAATGTGCAACAAGCTAGATTGAAATCCATGCAGACATTAATTCTTTATGATTTTTTTTTCAAGTGAGGATTGACACAGGTGCACAACCCCAAACTTGTTAACAAGAAGTTTAATGGCTTACCAGGAGCGCCAAGGGGAGGTAACAAAGCGAAGAACGTCAAGGGGGGGGGGATACTTCATCCACGTTTTTATGATTTCCGTCGGCGTAGAACATTAGTTCCGATTGTTTGTGCTGTAGAGCTCATATTGGACAAAGCAATTAGTAGCATGCTTTTTGAAACTGACTGACAAATGCGATGACCAGTCGATGACTATGTAGACAGCCTTGAGCGTGTCTGGTCGTGTTCCGTGACGTTTTAAGTGTTTTTTTCTGGGTGGGAGAAACGGTCTCCTTCATTGTCGCGTACCAATTAAAAGATACAAGAACCTTTCATTCTCGTTGCTGGGTGGTCCAATCAATGCCACATCCTCATGCCTTTCAGAAAACGCGATGTGTCCGCGAGCTTTCAGTGGGTAGGAGGGGTGGGGTGAGTGGGTTTTGGGGAGTTTAACGTTCTTTTCCACCACGTATTGGTGATATCAAAGACGGGACAACGAGAAAAACGCCAGTACAAATGTTGGGCCCAATGCGGGATTCGAACTCAAGCCCCGAGCATTGAAAGTCCAACGCTCTACCAGTCGGCTATCCTGACTCCCCTTCAGTGGGTAGGAGATACCCCCCCCCCCCCCCACACACACACACACACACACACACACACACACACACACCACTGAACCACCGCAGTGCTTTTCCTGGAGTGTGTAAAGTCTCTATGTTCGCAAAGTTGAAACCATGCTTCTGACATCATGGGCTCCAGTGTTGGATTTAAAGTTTACACGTCCTCCCCTCCATATCCATCATCCAAGAACGAAAGAGAGAGAGAGAGAGAGAGAGAGAGTCTGTGCCTGGGCCAAACTTTCCAACATTTGGTGGAGGCGGGCACTACTGCATCGACGATGGACACGTGTAAGTCTGTAAGGGCTTTTTATTTTCGTGAGCACAAATGAAATTTGGCAATAAACATTTTCATTGGGAATAGCTAGAGCGGGCACATGGTAGAGCGTTGGACCACTGAACCACCGCAGTGCTTTTCCTGGAGTGTGTAAAGTCTCTATGTTCGTAAAGAGTTCTGAGGGGAAAACATGAACTGCTTACAAGGCTCTAAGGCTATTTGCCAGATGAAGGGATGTTTCTTTTGGCTATTGCGACCATTTCCGGTACTTCGCGGCTTCGAATAGCAGAGAAATATGACTTTGTTTGGTCTAACGTTTCCATACGCGCACCACACGTCGATACTACCGCGTCGCTAAAAACAGCTCTGTCTACTTGGTCTTGAGTTCATAGCCAAAGACTGCTCAGTACGCGGTACGCTTCTACGAACGTACAACAACACATACGCCAACCCGAGGGGTGGGGTGGGTGTTTGGGGGTTTAACGTCCTTTTCCACCACATACGGCTGATATCAAAGACGGGGCAACGATGAAAACGCCAGCACAAATATTTGGCCCCATGCAGCCAGGATGCGAACTCACGACCCGAGCATTAGAAGTCCAACGCTCTACCATTCAGCCACCCCGGCCCGGCTCCCCACCAAACCGAGTCACCACAGTTGCTATAATTATTATGTCCCAAATGACCGATTCTGATGCACGAATCGGGAATAAGCGCAATCGGGAAAAAGTTTTCCGTAGCGTTGCTATATGCCTGACAGTCGGTGTTGAGACTTCACAGTCTCGAGAAAAAGCCACGGGAAGACTCAGAAAAAAAAGGGCAAAAAGAAGCAAGAGAATGAAGTCAACAGCCCATCAGAGGGAGGAACGTGAGACATCAACAGGAAGACGAGAAGGAAGCAGGAGAGGAAGCTGGAGATGTAGACGGAAGTCGGAGGCAATATGGAAGCAAGAGCTCCTGTTGCGGGTTTTACCGTCGGCTGGACAGCCCGTGGCGGGAGTACCGACAGTCATTTGACTATTGTCACGTGCCGGCCCTAAACACGTCTGAAAGTACAGAGCTGGTTTGGGTTGGTACCTGAGCGCTATCGTGAATCTGACTGTGGGCCATCAAGGCAACGGGGATATTTGAGAGGGCCGACTTCCTACAGCAGACCGCAGCGACAAACCAGCATTAGCAGCTACGACAGCAACAACAACAGCAATAACAGCGACATCATGAAAACAATCAAAACCATACCAAGGAGAATAAAAGCTATTGTCCTGGGCCCGTATGTAAAAGTCGAGGTTCATTTAACCCACGGCTACGAGCCTAACCCAGACTAGGACAAAAGAAACCCAAAAGCAAAATTAAATTTAAGAAAAGAAGCGAAGAAAGGAAGAAAAAAAAGCCTTCTATAACGGCTTAGGCACCTTGCTGGACTGGGCCCGCTTCTTGATTTAAAACAACAACAACAAAAAACTAACAGAAAATTTAACCCTAGAGCTAGCTTAGTTCGAGGTTAGACTCTAACCCAGGGATAAAAGCCCTAACCTCGACTATTACATTCGGGCCCTGCAAGTTAAGGTCACACACTTCCGGATCACAATAAGCAGAATCCATTATTTAAAGGCGCTTTTGTTACCATTACTAGCTTTAAATAATATTTTAATACGCACGAAGTAACGAGATTTGTTTACTTCTACTTTTGTGACTGAAAATGTCATTTTTGTGTGCGACCTGGTATCAAAGGGAAATAGTGATACATAAACGTTGAAAATATACCATAAACTGGCCCAAAAAAAGGATGATAAAGCATTTACACCCCATCAAGCTGTTATTAACCGACTCGTATTTTGATACAAGACGCAGTCAACCCATCGCTTTAAGCTCAGATCAAAATACTCGTCCGCAAACAACAGCTTGATGGGGAATAACAGCTAATTATATTAATAATTATGTTAATTTTCATTATATGGAAGACTTTAATGTTGCGGGCATAAAAGGCTTGACTGATGTTCACTTGATCGTGTAATTAGCGTCTGAAGACATGTACGCAAAGAGTCTTTATGCATTCATTTAAAAAATAGGAAATCGGCTCCACGTCTGCGATGTGTGTGGCATTGTAGTGTTCCGTGTTTCCGTGCCGGTGTTTCTTGCCGTCCGCAGTGTTACTGATCTCTCGCTTTACTGCAACGTCCCATGCTATCGACACGACAAATCTTCAAACACGCCGGCAAAATCTGTCTTAAGGGGAATCACAGAAAGCTGTTAGGTGGCGGGGAACATATCTAGAAGTTAATAGACATCCTGCGACTAGTTGTCAACTGCCCTGAGGGTTTCCTGGGGTATGTTTTCTGATGGCGCTGCAGGTTTGCTTTGAATGACTGACGAGCAGCAGGATCGTTCCACCCAAAACGCGGGGAATCGGCATTTTGATTCCGTGCCTCTGGTCTACCAGGTCTTCACTTAGTTAGTTTGTTAGCTAAGGCTTAAAGTGGCGCAAGAAACACAGGGGTTTGGGAGTTTAACGTCCTTTTCCACCACGTAAAAGTGATATCAAAGACGGGGTAACGACAAAAAGTCCAGCACAAATATTTGGCCCCGGTTGGGATGCCAACTCACGGCCCGAGCATTGAAAGTCCAACGCTCTACCATTCGGCTATCACGGCTCCCCACAAGAAATACAGACTATTTCGCGGC
The DNA here is from genome assembly GCA_018292915.2 of Batillaria attramentaria. Taxonomy (NCBI): domain Eukaryota; kingdom Metazoa; phylum Mollusca; class Gastropoda; family Batillariidae; genus Batillaria; species Batillaria attramentaria. The sequence continues at coordinate 306,209 of JACVVK020000096.1, forward strand.
TAAGTCTTTGTGTAGAAGCGATCGGGACAAAGAGCAGGCACGTCAGGCCCTGCCACTCATTGTTGATGCTTCTTTCAGCAAAGTTGTGACGTGATTATACATCCGACCGGCGGATAATTCATTGATGAGCACTAGGACTATTACTAACCCTCACCGACCGACCAATGAATATACGTGTTTGATCCTGGATCGACGAGTCCCGAGGGTCTGTCTGGGATAGGTTTTTCAAGATCATAGGTCGGAGGGGGGATTAAACACACACACACACACACACACACACACACACACACACACACACACACACACACATATATATATATATATATATATATATATAACACCCCATGCAGGAGTCTCATTTATGAACTAGACCTTCAAGAGTCGACCATCCAGATTCTCTGCACGAAATGAGATGGACGCCGCCAGTGAACTCGACCGACTGAACAAACACGTGCAAACGAGGACAAAAATCTCGGCACGAGCAAGTCCGATTCTCAAGAATGATTAAGGACAACAGACAAGAGCAAAATGAGATTTTAAAGGACAAACAAAAAAATGAAAAGACATTGATGTACGTGACACCGCTGCAGCAGACATTTTTGTTACGTAAATTAGAACCGTTTTTGCTCGGATGCAGCTCACAGAAAAAGACAGGGTTTAAAAAGTCTTTCCGGAGGATCTCCCGGTGGTATGAGTGCTTTATTCAAGGACTCCCACCCACAGCCTCATTTCCTATATTCCAACAAACAGCGGCCTTTGATTTTCCGTTCATTTTTAGCTTCAGAAGAACACATGCCCGGATGGTGCACCCACACACATTGAGACACGTGTAGATGTATCAGTATGTGTCTACTTGAACTCCAGCACCTTCACCGAGTCTTTCAGGACCCACCTGAAGACCCCTATTTTCTCAAAGTTCTTACGCAGACCCCCCCCCCCTCCCCTCCTCCATTTTTTCCCGTTTTACTTTTTACTTTAAAACTTATCTCTCCCACAAACCCCCCTCCCACACATCCATCCCCCCCCCCCCCCCCCAGCGGTCTACAAGCATGCTGTGCATGGCGTTGTTGTTTTGTTTTGGGTTTGTTTTTTTGTTTTTGTTTTTTTAGCGATATTCAGAAATCATCATCATCATTTATTTTGCAAGATACGTTTGATGTATGTTAAAAAGGAGAGCGCCATGCTGTGTGCTCGTCGATGAATTTGGCGATCGCCAGGTTTCCAGTGGTCATGTAATTAAAGATCTAAGCTCCCAACAAAAAGTTTTCCGAAGTGTGAAAAAAAAAATTGCAGAGTCGACCGTGCAAGCACAGTCAACTCTGTCACAGTTACAGAGTTTTACAGCGTCCCTGAAACCCCTCTAAAACCCAAGAACAGCCTGATTTCACAGCTCAGTTTGCGTTTTGACACTGAGCGAGAAAGATCGTGCAGCACTCAACATCCGCTAGACACTGTAGCGATGTGTCTCGCTCACTAACCAAAAGCCAAATAATGTCACGGCAAACTCGTACTCTGGTTTTATAAGGGTCCCTAAAGCGCTGAAAACTCTGCAACTGTGACAGAGTTGCCTGGATTATGCAAAGTCGAAGGAGTCGCAGTTTTCAAAAAACAAAAACAAAACCCCCCAAAAACCGCAATGTTTGCGGCTTTTTGCTGAGATTGCAGACCTTTAAGTTGTCATTGCTGTGTATGTGGGCTGCACAAGTTGAAACAGAGAGCTGGGTCAGTGATTCCACAAGGCGTTTTAATTTTCGGGTTTTAAACAGTTTCGAAAGCGTTTGGCATATGGACAGTGTACTTTTATGTTCCACAAGAGGAAGAACGAATGGTTGATTGGTTGGTCGGGTTTTTGTTGTTGGGGCTTTCTTTCTTGCTTGCTTTTTGTTTTTGTTTTTTTTTGGGGGGGGTGGGGTGGTGTTTTGTTTTTGTTTTGTTTTGTTTTCTCTATATTCCTTCGTTTATGTTTTGCACTTTTACATTTTGTTTGTTTCTGTGCTGTGTATGTATGTGTGTATAGTAAGTCCCTATGGCGTCCATGACAATGGTTATTAAGTTTTGAAATCAAACTACCGATAGGCAAACTTAAGCTTGTGTCACGCCAAGTTCAACCCATTAAACCCGCACGAAAAGGTCTCAACAGAGTTTTATTCCGTCCGCCATAAACATCTTAAATTCCATGAGGTAGAAAGGTGTGTGTGTGTGTGTGTGGATCGGAGGGTGGGTGGGTGTGTTTGTATTTTTAGGATGTTGTAAGTAACCACACTACCTCCCACCCTTCCACGCACATACCCCAAACAACCAAAACATGTCGGTTTGTCTCTGCTAGTTCTCACTGATGTTTCGCTATGCCTGCAATGGACAACTGATTTCAAAAGACGTTGCTGTTATTGGTGATGTTGCAGTGGCCGTGGTGATTGCCTTCTTCGTGTGCTGGGCGCCGTTCCACACACAGCGTCTGATGACCATCTACATACCGCAAGAAGCCTGGACGCCAGAACTGCTCACCATCCAGACATACATCTTCTACATCTCAGGTCAGTTCACAAACACCCTTATGTCCGACCAGCCTGAAACTTTTTATCACGTGCTCTGTCGGCGTGTTCGTTCTCGTGTAAAGCTGGCTTACATTTCTAGTTACAAGATACAAATACAAGATACAAAACACAAAGTACAAGATACAAAATACAACATACAACATACAAGATACAACATACAAAATACAAGATACACGATACAAAATACAAGATACAAAAGATAAGATACAAGATACAAAATACAAGATACAACATACAAAATACAAGATACAAAATACAAAAGGAAAGACACAGAATACAAAATACAAGCTACAAGATGGAAAATACAAGATACAAAATACAAGTCACAAAATACAAGATACAAACTACAAGATACAAACTACAAGATACAAGATACAAACTACAAGATACAAAATACAAGATACAAAATACAAGATACAAGATACCAAATACAAAATACAGGTTACACAATACAAGATACAAACTACAAGATACAAGATACAAAAATCAAGATACAAAATACAGGTTACAAAATACAAACTACAAGATACAAAGTACAAGATACAAAATACAAGATACAAAATGCAAAATACAGGATACAAAATACAAGATATGAGACACAGAATACAAAATACAAGATGCAAGATACAAACTACAAGATACAAGACACAGAATACAAGATACACAATACAACAAGATACAAAACACAGAATGCAAAATACAAGATACAAGACACAAGATACAAAATACAAGATACAAGACCCAGAATACAAAATGCAAAATATAAGAACAGGATACAAAATACAAGATACAAAATACAAGATGCAAGATACGATACAAAATACAAGATACAACATATTCTAATCCTGTAGCCCCTTCTGGGGTATGGAGGATATCAGAGAAAAGTACAAGTAAAAGTGTAACGTAACAAACTGTTCAGAATACAACAGCATAATGTGTAAATTATAAGAATCGATAACACGAAACAACGTTAACATCATGGTAAGTGCTCACGACCTTATTCAGTCGGGAGTCTGTGGTTACTACAGCTTACCTTGGGGAGTGCAAACGCATAGGAATCTGGCAGACATCTTATGGTACTCTCCACTGTAATGTCATCTTTAGAATTTTAGTTTGATTCTTCTTGGAGGGATACTGTAGCAAATGCCTTAGAGACGGCGTATAATATTAGACGTTCGCAAGCGTTTTCATTTTCAAAATAATCTACCAACAGACTCTGCTGGAAGTATTTTATTGCCATTATCTCAAATTAAGAAATCAAGCTGCATTTTAGACGTACCGAGATTTGCAGTTCTACCTGATAAAGAAACCGCCTTCGACGTAATTTAATAGAGATTTCTTCAAATTGAAACATGCCAAGAAGATGAATTGAGTGATTATCTTCCAATTTTGTACCACGGTGTACACTAAAAGGAGTACGTTTCCTTATTCCTGATGCATTAACTTTATCTTTGTAGAAAACCGTTGCCCCCGTTTTCGTGAGAGAAAGGCGTATCTTTATTGGTCAATAACGTCTTTGTGAGCAGATTTTCCCGTATAATTTATCTGTTATATCCATCTGTCCTAAGTTGCCAGATCCAAGCAAAAGGCGGGCGTATTTGATGGAAACGATTTTAAATGAGTGCGTTTGTCGAACAGAGGGGCGTCAGTCAAGTCAAGTCAAGTCAAGTCAAAATACTTTATTTACCCCCGTAGGGCAATTCATGCGGGCGAGCATAAGACACATAAAGAAGTTAAGATAAATAAATTCATATAATTGTACACACTCTCTCTCTCTCTCTCTCTCTCTCTCTCACACACCACACACACACACACACACACACACACACACACACACACCTATCCTGCACTTGGTGACTAACCGGAGAATTATAAGCATGAGGCAAAAAAAAAAAAAAAATCACAGACAAGTATCACAAGCATCACAGAAGCGGAAACAGCAGCTTATTAAAATACATCACAGTAATTATGGCACTCAGTGCTTCTCGTTGAGAAGGGATATTGCAGTTGGGATAAAAGAGAACTTTCGACGGTTAGTTTTACAGAAGTGGGCTCTGAATCTTCGACCAGAAGGAAAACGTTCAAACTCTCTATACAGAATGTGAGCATGAATGCCTAAGATGGAACTGGCCTTCCTGATGACCTGCTGCTCAAAAAAACGCCTGAAGGTGCTGGTGATATGCAGCCAGAGCAGGTGCTTTCACGCATCCTTAAAATAAGACTTTAAATAATAAACAATAATGAGGATTTGTCTGGCGTCAAACTCCTGCTGGAGCTCTGGGCGCCTTGCAATATAGCAAAACCGTTACACACACAGTCATACATACAGTCTCAGTTCTTATAAACATCATCATCATCATGGTAACACACATAATTATGAAACAGTGGTACTCACAAGATGCATTAATACACACATCTACACATACATACATACATACATACATACACACATACATACATACATACATACATACACACACACACACACACACACACACACACACACACACACACACACATACATACATACATACATACATACACACACACACATACATACATACATACATACATACATACATACATACATACATACATACATAAAGCTTTACCTCGGTAAGTTTTCGCAATCACAGAATCACAGATTCAGAGTCGTAAAACGATCCACCCAAAGACGGCCTTGTTTGTTTGTTTGTTTGTTTGTTTGTTTGTGTCGATGGTGGTATGGAGGTTCAGGGGAAAACACTTTTGGCGGCTCTGCAAGCCAGACATGAGAATATGTCCTCGGAAACGAAATGTCTGCCGTGATATATTCTTTAAGCCCCGCGTTTTCGGGTATCTGTAGCACGGAAGGGAGCAAAAAAAACCCACAAAAAGGACAGTAAAGGTCACAAAACCATACAGAATGCAGTTAAGAAAACACCATGAGAGGTTTTTCATCATTACACCAACCCATTTGGCATCATTCAGACATAAGAGATGATTAATAGACTCAAAGTTTACGCCTCTTTGCCCGCCCCAGCGTGGTAGCTACCTGTTGGATGTGTTCAGCTTTGCCCCTCAGTCTTCATCCTAGAAGCGCTCTGAATAATATCTATTGCAGCATGTGTTTCCCTAATGGGCGCAGAATTTTGCAAGGCGTGTTTGAGTAACGAGCTCTCAAAGAATTTTTTTTGTTACGGGTTCTTTCAAACTTCGCTGATGCGATTATGAGGATATGTTCCTTCCGACTGGGTGTCGAGCTTCTCCTTAGCTGCACATTACAAAAAAGTGTGTGTGTGTGTGTGTGTGTGTGTGTGTGTGTGTGTGTGTGTGTTGTTGTTGTTGTTGTTGTTGGCGCTGTTCCTACCGAATGGATGTCGAGCTTCTCCTTAGCTGCACATTACTGGCCCCCCGAACAGTGTGTGTGTGTATGTGTGTGTGTGTGTGTGTTGTGTTCTTGTTGTTGTTGTTCTTGTTGTTGTCAGTTGCTCTTGCTGTCAGTTGCTCTTGTTGTCTGTTGCTCTTGTTGCTGTAAACATTTTCTCCAGCTAGTTTCTTGTTACGATTGTAACGGAATCCCGGATAGCCTGGTTGGTAGAGTGTTGGACTTTAAAACGCTCAGGTCGTGAGTTCGAATCCCGGGGTCAAATACTTGTGCTGGCTTTGCCCTCGTTAACCCCTCCTACCCCCTTTTTTATCACCCTCAGGTGATGGAAAAGACGTTAACTCAATTCCTGCCAAGTACGTTTGGGGTTGTGCACCAGTGGCCTCACTAAAAAATCATATTTAATTCATGTCTGCACGGATTTAAACTGGGCTCAGTGGGAGTGTTGCACTTTGATTATACTCGTGTTTGCTGCAGTAAGCTTAAGAGCCTTCACAAAACCGTTAATCTTGCCTGATTTTGGCACACTTTTTTAAGTCACAAAAGGAAAAGAATTATGGCTGTGGCACTCATGCTTTCAACGCCCCTTGCCCAAGTGCCTGGTGGTCCTGTCTTTCCGTGTGTCATTTTGGCCGAAAACGAGTCAATAACGTGGGATACTCGTGTGCGGTACGAAATGTGCCGAACCCTCAACCAATCAAATAGCTAACTTTAGGATTGTGTTCTGATGCCGGCTTTCGCTGACGAAAAACGTGTGCAACTCTGAGGTGTTGGGCTGTTCTTATGTAAAAGAGAGAAGAAACCGTCGCGTGACATACTGAGAGACCACCAGGTACTTGGACAAGGGGCATACAGAACAGTTGTGCCACATCTGTAGTGTTGTTGTTGTTATTGTTGTTGTTTCCTGTGAATGCAACATACGTTTCGACCATATGGAGACTTCCAAGAGAGAGAGAGAGAGAGGGTGGGGTGGGTGTTTGGGTATTTAATGTCCTTTACCACCACATACGGGTGATATCAAAGACGGGGCAACGATGAAAAATCCAGCACAAATATTTGGCCCCAGTCGGGGAGAGAGAGAGAGCACTAACGTTCCAAAATGACACACGGAAAGACAGGACCACCAGGCACTTGGGCACGGGGCTTTGAAAGCATGAGTGCCACAGCCATAATTCTTTTCCTTCTGTGACTTTAAAAAATCTTTTAAGAGAGAGAGAGAGAGAGAGCACTAATGTTCCAAGAGTGTTCAAGAGATGTTTACTTTGCCGCCACTCGTCAGCTAGGCAGTTGGCTAATATAAAAGTACAAATGCCTTCCTCAAGTCATGTGGAAGACACTCACCCTACACCAGTCTCAACTTGTTGTTTTGACACGAGTGTTATCGTCCTGGAAGGCGGTGGAGGAACTGACATGAGCTCCTTGAAAACTGAGAGGATGTGTGTTTAGAATCCTTTGCCTGCCGGAACTAGATTTTTGCCCACTGTTTCCGTTCCTTTCAAACTGAGGAAGAAATAAAGCACCGTGAGTTTTCGCATTTTTCATACCTCTACCCACCCCATTACTTTATGAACACATGTCGAACCGCGCACGAGTGACTCTTTTTCGGTTTTGGTCCTGTATACTAAAATAGGCGAGATCAGCGGTTCTTCCATGGCTCTTACTGATGCTGGCTCTTACTGATGCAAACATGAGTATAATTAAAGTGCACTACTCCCGACCACTCGGCCAAATCTAAATCCATGCACACATAAACTATGAATTTTTTTTTTAGAGAGAGGCCATGCACTGGTGCACAACCCTAAACTTACTTGGTAGGAATTGAGTTAAGAAAACTCTCGGTCTACTTAGTTTGTTTCTTTGTTGGTGGTATTTTGGTTCTTGTTGTTTTCTTTGGTTTTCTTCGGGGGAAGGGGGGGGGGAGATCATATACGGCACACCTATAACTACCTCAAGACATTTTCCGACAACTCGGACTTTTTATCATATCATATACCTACCAACCGCCTATGACATTTCTGCCAACTTGCGGGGTTTTTTATCAGTACGTCGTTCGACATTTGCAATCATCTTTTCATCTGCGCCTCACTCCAAAATTTGTTTCTCGCGTATCTGAGTCTTTTGATCCAGCGCCTTATCAAGGTGATGATAAATTTATGTACCGTAGGAAACAGACTGCTATTCTTGGATCCGTGTTCCGGACAAAAAAGCTGGATCCCTGCTGTTCCCACCTTTCCCTGACAACCCCCCATTCCCTTTTGACCTTCGATTATCCTCGCGTGTTCCTCACAGTAAATAGCCGAAAATTAGCTTTGTTTTGAAGAAGGGCACTAAATAAAGCCCCTACAAGCACACTTTGACTTTGAAGCATATTTTTGAAACAAACAGATTTGTACCGACACTTCATGCACAGCCACGGTTTGTTGATTTAGGTAGGGCAAAGCCGCACCAGCTGTACGTGTGTGTTAAGAAAAGAAAGCTGTCTGGGGAAGTCGATATCCTAAGGACAAGTATACCATATCTTATTTTCCCAAGTGAGTTGTACGTTAAACCCCCAAACACCCACCCACCCCAGGTGAGTTGTTGTGACATTGAAAAGACGGGAAAAGCCAAGTGATTCCTAACACGCTGAATTCGAGACAAGGAATATTCAGCTGACACAAATCGTCAGTGTTGCGAAAAGATCGCCAGAGGGACAAAGCCGCGTACTATTTGTCACGTGGTAGGAATGGAGCACTGGGATTAATGGACATAATACACCTACTATTTATTTGGTACGCGTACTAATTCTAGAATTACGGCTGTTTGGGCTTATCGTACAAGAAGTTGTATCTTTCAGTGGTCTCAGTCGAACTTTGACCTCTTACTAAACTGGGGAGCCGGGGTGGTCGAATGGTAGAGCGTTGGACTTGTAATGCTCGGGTCGTGAGTTCGATCCCGGCTGGGGCCAAATATTTGTGCTGGCTTTTTCATCGTTGCCCCGTCTTTGATATCACCCTATGTGGTGGAAAAGGACGTTAAACCCCCCAAAACCCACCCACTCTTACTGAACTGTGACTTTCTCTGTCTGTTGCAGGCGTCCTGTACTTCTTCAACTCCACTGTCAACCCCATCCTGTACAACGTCATGTCGCGCAAATACCGCAAGTTCTTCAAGCGCACGCTTTACAGGTGTTTGCGCATGCCCAACGCGGACTACGCGGAGACGAGCATTTATCGGTCCACTCCACAGTCCACGTCCGCCTCTATGTACACCAACAACAGGCTGGTGGTGAGGACGAGAACTCAAAACAACGGCAACTGTTGTGAGGTGGACAGCTCCACTGTATGATACGTTCAGGAAACGGTTGGCCAAACACGTTATAGAAGGTGGAAATGAAGACGGTGAAACAGAAAGAGAACTGGTTCAGTGCCTATACTCAGCAGAACTGATGTTGTAAGGCGGAAAATCCGAGGAAAGTGTGATTCCGTACCTGAATCATCGAAAAAGTAAGGTGGACGTTCCGTCATCTCTTGAATGCTTCTCATGTGAAGTGCAGGACTGAGGAAGTGATTCCTTGTGTGATTCGACACAGACCGGTATTGGGCACAGAAACGTATCTCCACCTCTGAGGAGTTGGTGAGGTGGTGGCGACGTTGGTTTGGAGCAAAACGTTGGGAAATAACAGGAAACGAAAAGACGGAAATGAAGTTAGTGCCGTGCTTGAGCGCGGCACGGATGCTCTAAGTTTCTTGGGCGTTTTCAGGCGTGTGAACAAAAAGCTTCTTCCAGGGAAAACTGGAGAAACACTGATAAACAAAAGCATAAACAGGGGAGTCTAAAGGAAATGGAACTTGACAGGTTTGTGCCCATGTCAGTTATCATGAACTTACAATCCAGTGACAAGCAATCAAACACGGGCAGTCAGTGCATGCAGGCGAACGTGCAAGTTGAGAGAAACAGAAAAGGACATTTGTTTGGTGGCTGCATGAAAGTTTGAAACCCGCAAGCATTAGTGGTGCAGAGTGGGCATGCCATCCTGCCAGACAGCGTTGTGGATGTTTGAACGGTCTTGATATCTGTTTGAAATCGGCCAGGCAAGCACGTGTACCATACGCCTGCATGTGTCGAAGAAAAATGGCTCTTGTAAGTCTAGCATTGCTGAGATGGAAGTAGCTGGAACCCAAAAATGGGAGAGGACAGTCTATGAGTACCTCATATTTATTTTTGTCAGCGAACTGTTGACAAAACCTGTTTTTAGATTTTAAGGTTACAGTATCGCCTCATTTTCTTATGACAGTTTATCAAGAAGTATATATGTCTCTAAGTTACAGTTGGCCTTACTGACTTTGAAATGGCTGACAAATTTAAAAACAAACAAACAAGACAGCTTCATTTCCTTGTAATTAAATATCGTAAGTCGAAAGAATAATTGAACATTCACGAGGAAGGAGGTTGGTGTGCGTTACAGGCGGTTTTACGGGAAAAGTGCTCTCAATAGTGGTTTAATGGCGGGTGACGCACACTATCCCGCTAATTGCTTCAAATGACGCGCTCACTGCTTCATCTGTGTCCTGCTAAAGCGGGTATATTTTGGGTTGGCCTTCTTTCAAAAGAACATGATACTAGAGTCGAAGCTGCCCACAAGCAGCAATCTGTGTGTATAACATCTGACCGTATTATTGTCACATCCTTTTTTCTTTATCCTTTTTTTTAAGAGAAGGGGGGGGGGGGGTCTATATTATGGTTCGGGTTGGTATTGGTGGGATACGGAGGTGCGACGGACGGACGTTTGCCAATTTCAGTTTTGTTTCAGAGCTGCCTCTTTGGACAGCGTACCAGCGTTGCTCGTATGTTTCGAAACACAATCAGCATTTCTCTTCTTACAGTTCAGTTGGGATTCGTTGTTTTCTTTTTCTTTTTTTTTTCTTTTTTTTTTCTTTTTTTTTTTGGGGGGGGAGGGGGGGGTGTTGTTGTGGGGATGTGTTTGTTTGTCTTTTTGTGTGTTTTTGTTTTGGTTTTTGGTTTTGTTTCTTTGTTTGTGTGTGTGTGTGTGTGTGTGTGTGTGTGTGTGTGTGTTGTGTGTGTGTGTGTGTGTGTGTGTGTGCTGGAGGGAGGTTGACAGGGTGTGAACCGCACAAAAATCATTAGAATACGTCTTTACACCAGTTTCTGAAACATGCACCACATGCGAAAAAAAAAATCATTAAAAGGTTTTCTCTTCATTTTTTTTCTGATTTTGTTTCTGAACTTAATGTTGAGTCTGCTTTGGGTACGCACTCGCTCTCTCTCTCTCTCTCTCTCTCTCTCTCTCTCTCTCTCTCTCTCTCTTGACAGAATAGCTGGCACCAGTTGTTTGGTTGTTGTTTGATTTGTAGTCCGTATTGTTTTCATTGTGGATGAAGTTTTGTCACACCAAGAAGGAAATGCTACAGTGAACAAAATGTTTTCGCATTCCAATAGCTGCTAAGATAAGCATGAATCAAGTGTATGATTTTTCTCTTGACAAAAATCAAGAAATGTCCTTTAAGATGCACAATCCAGTTTAGAACGTTTTCTGGATGTTGTCGTTTTAGTGTTTCTTTTTGCATAATGATTGTATTTCGTGTATGTTATGTTGTGTTCCACGTCTGTCTCGTTGCAGTCGAGTTGGTTTTGTTTGAGTCTGCTTTGGGTACGCTCTCTCTCTCTCTCTCTCTCTCTCTCTCTCTCTCTCTCTCACACACACACACACACACACCACACACACACACACACACACACACACACACACACGTGGTGGAAAATTAAAGGAAGTTAAACTCCCAAACACCCACCACACCCACCCTCTCTCTCGCTATCTTTGTTATTTATGTATTTTATGACGTTTAACTTGATTGTATTTTATTGTTGTTATTTGTTGATTTTGTTGTTTTTTTCTTGACGCTGATGCTGTTTTTTGTGTTGACGGAAAACCAAACACATTACCCACAGTCTGCTCTCATGTACACAAACAAAACGAACCTTCTACTGATTGTTAATGAGATTGTGATTCTGTATCATCAAATGGTGATTTATGGGGAAAAAAATGTACATATATACATATATATATATATATATTATGAATTTCAGTAAATGCCTTATGTGTCTCGGTATTTTAAAGTGAAGTATGTCGATGTTTGCCGTATGTGATCATAGTCTACACTTGACCTGAAAACTCTTGAGTATTGTTTTTGCATAACGTTTGCATTTTGTTGTAATGCGTCTCAGTGTCTGGTGCTGACAAAGAGGATTTGTTTCGTTTGTTCATAAAACATGCGTTAAGGAATGGTCTAGTCAGTGGTTGTCAGTTGAGCTATAGGGGATCCTGTTAGAAGTTACTTCTCCTGACATTCCTCGTTCTGCGGGTAGAAATAGTTGTTACATCACTACGAGGAATGTCCACTAGAATATTTAATGTTAATAACACTGCGAGGAATGTCCACTAGAATATTTAATGTTAATAACACTGCGAGGAATGTCCACTAGAATATTTAATGTTAATAACACTGCGAGCAATGTCCACTAGAATATTTAATGTTAATAACACTGCGAGCAATGTCCACTAGAATATTTAATGTTAATAACACTGCGAGGAATGTCCACTAGAATATTTAATGTTAATAACACTGCGAGGAATGTCCACTAGAATATTTAATGTTAATAACACTGCGAGGAATGTCCACTAGAATATTTAATGTTAATAACACTGCGAGGAATGTCCACTAGAATATTTAATGTTAATAACACTGCGAGCAATGTCCACTAGAATATTTAATGTTAACAACACTGCGAGCAATGTCCACTGGAAATTCTAAGACTATTGCGAGGAATGTTCATGGGAAATTCTTATGGCATTGCGAGGAATGTTCATTGGAAATTCTAATGGCACTTCGAGGAATGTTCATGGGAGATTCTAAAGGCATTGCGAGAAATGTACCTTGGAAATTTTGCGAAGAATGTTCCAGAGAAACAAATTCCAATAGGACCCCCCCCCTCCCCTCTCCCCTCCCCCCTCCTCCCTCCCCTATCGCTCAGTTGCTGACTGGAGCTTTACGCTTGTGGTTTACAACCACGCTTGTTCTTTGTGATGTGTATAATGTTATGATACTTACACAAGTCTCTGTGTTCTTCTGTCTGACGGGCGACCCATTGTTTTTGTTCCATAAGTATCAGTACACGTGATCGAGAGGTCTGTAATCATTGACTCCGTGGTTTGTATATCAGCTGGAAATGTACGTGTAAATGTCATCGTGCGTTGTATATCAGCTGGAGATATACGTATAAATGTTACATACGTGCGAAAGAGAGCTCACAAAGACTCGCACTGAATCTCTGTTACATGTTTTCTTGTTATGTAAAGTAAGACAGATTAAAAGAAGGTGGAAACGATTTTCTTGTGTTCTTCGCGTTCTTGGTGTTGTTGGTGTTGATGGTGGTGGTGGTGATGGTGGAGGTGGTGGTGGTTGGATGGTTTAAGCAGATTTATTTCGTTGCGTATAGTGGAGATACAAGGAAACAGTTTTGAGTATTAACAAGATAAGCGTATGCTCACTAAACATTCATTTAAACAACTTTGCACTAGCAGATCACAAATTACGAGAGAGAGAGAGAGAGGTCTCAGCTGGGGAGCATTCTCTTTTCAACAGCGGCCAGCTGCTACAGTCGCTATCAAGATATGCATGTACATGGCTAGGAAAACGCGCCGAAAGTGTGATAAACTCTAGAAGAGTGTTAAAGATATGTACTGCTGTGACGTTGACTGGCAGTGGAAGGTCTGTGTTGCCAAGTGGCCATGGTCGTGTCGTTGTTGTGTGTTTGTTTTGTTCGTTGTTGTTGTTGTTTTTTTTCACTTTAGTTTTGTGTCTCGTTCTCAAAACTAAGTCAATGTGCTGAAGTTCACACCCTCGCACCTCAAACACAAGTTCTATCTCGTTGAGAAACAAAAGCACGTGTGATTTCATGTCTTTGCGCGCAAAAGATTGTGTGCATTAATATTCATGACTTTGACAAAGATTTAGCCAGATCTAAATCTAATGCAGCCAGCAACGGAAACGGCGCAAGAAATATTTAAATAGCATCACGCCGGGTTACGTTTAGGGTTAGGTTTAGGGGGATCAGGGTAGGGTTCAGAGAGAGAGGGGGGGGGGTGGTCAGAGTAAGGGTAAGATTTAGGGGCAGGGTTCAGGGGCAGAGTTGGCAGTATTCGTGCAATCGTAATGTCGATAAGACGACCTTAGTGTATTTACATGAGGTGCAAATGAACAAAGAGAGTGAATATGGGCCAGTTATTTATCCCAGAATATGTTGTTTGCATAAACAACACCCGAAATGGTTGTTGTGGCCCTTGTTCTATCAGCTGTTTCACCAATTTTTTTTTTTTTTTTTTTACTCCCCCGGGAAATCTCCGAATGTTTTGGCGTCCGGCGATCTCCAGCGCTTACGGAAATGGCCTTTTATGGGCTGCTCAGGAATAGATATGCGCAAAAGCACACTTTCTGAGGCACATATCGCCCTCTCTCATTACGATCTAGAAGCACCTAAAGATATGTCACGGTTTCTCACCCACGTGCACTCGGATTCGTGCAAGCAAGCCGGCTGACCTTTTCCTTTCTGACACAAACGTATAGAAGTCTTGCATGATCAGAGGCATCAGAATCAAGAAGCCATTTCCAAGACGCGACTTTGCTTGCTTCACCGAGGCTCATTCTCCAGCTTGCAGAGGCTGTGTTACACTCTGGTCCTTGTTCGGGAACAATCTCTGCGGACACTAGCTCTAAAGCGCGCCGCAAGCATGCGTAGTGACCTGATCAGCCCTATCCCGCGATGTGAAACCGGACCAGTCAGACCAGTTCTTCGTCTAGCGTCAACAGAGCGGTGTACAAAGAGAACAAGCATATGTTCGAACCTCCCTCTGATCGGTCACACCCGGAAACTTTGCTTTTATCACGAGACAATTACTGGTGACGAATGGCTGCAGAGGTAGTGGTTGCGGATTGAGAGCGACAGTTTTTCACGGATACAGATTGAATGACGCTAAGCATTGCTCATCTTCAAGAAAAGAGTCAATAGAAAAAGTTAGAGGTCTGGGTCCGTATGTAGAACTCGAGGTTAAGTTAACCCACGGCTACGGGCCTAACCCAGGCTAGGACAAAAGAAACGCCAAAACAAAATTAAATGAAAAATTAAGCGAAGAAAAACAGACAAAAATTCTTCTATAACGGCATAGGCATCTTGCTGGAATAGACCCGCTTCCTGACTTAAAACAAAAAACAACAGAAAATTTAGCGCTAGAGTTAGTTTAGTTCGGGGTTAGACTCTAACCCGGGGCTAAACTCCCTATCCCCGACTTTTACATGCGGGCCCTGTTTTTCAGACGTTTAGTCAGGGCAATAATCAGCACGCTGTGGGTGAGAGGAAGGAGGAAATCATCTGAGATCACACAGCTCGATTCGACAGTGACGTCACCGCCATCCAGTCTCAGTTAAAGTTTGGAAAAATTTGACGAAAATGCGTCATTTATCTCCTGGTGTCCTTTGCCATGTGTTTTGCAATATAGACAGCTAAGCTGCTTGAAGTTTGTTAACAACACGCTAAATATGTACAACTAAACCGACGATATTTAACCCATTCACTGCCAAGGTGGCTGAATATCATGGCTCGCGCCTGTGGACCAGTGTCAAACTTGTTCAAAATGCAGTTCTTCTGGTGTGTATAAAAAACAAACCAACCAATTACTCTTCACATGCATATACACGTTTTGTTTCCTTTGTACAGCATGTCATGCGAAGGAATACTATTAGTGAGTGACCAAACACGTGTGTGGCAGTGAAAGGGTTAATATACCCATTGGGGATTAATGAAGTAATCGGGGAGCCGGGATAGCCGAATGGTAGAGCGATGGACTCCCAATGCTCGGGTCGTGGGTTCGAATCCCGACTGAGACCACATATTTGTGCTGGCCTTTTTCTCGTTGTCCCGTCTTTGATATCACCCATACGTGGCGGAAAAGGATGTTAAACTCCCAAACACTCACCCACCCACCCAATAAAGTAATCTTGAATTTTGCATCTGAAATAATCAAACTGGGCTCATGTTTCCAGGGAACTACTTTGCGGATGTGATCAGTTGATGATGTAGTGCTTCGGTTCCAGTCCGGTTGTTTCGTGTGTTTCGCGGTGCGGCGGTGAGGCTTTGTCTGCTTACGAGTTAAACTCGCAGTGCAAGGATATTTGCCGATCGACCTTCTTGCAAATAGTGATTAGCAACTGTGGCAGAGATGAGATCAGAGGCGAAATCGGCGCGTGCAGTTTGATCCGAGGTGTCACGTGCACGCAGCTGGTGCATTAATATTGTTCCAGACGAATTAGTCCCCGAATCCCTCTCGGGAGGAATAACATGGTACGCGCTTACGACTGCTCGGGGCACCATGATTTTTCATTGTACGTCCCAGGCAAACTTAACGCGCCGTTTTACTGGCATTGAAAGTCAGTGAAGTTTCTCTAGAGACAGTGGATCTGGTCGGGTTTCGGCGACGGGGTAACTCTCAGGTCACAATAGTAGGCCGACGTGTTTCACTCTTGTGGCTGATCTTGGTAATGAATATCTTTCCGTGGCAGCCTGGTATGCTCGTGTCTCATATATATTATCTGGCATGTTTTGGACCACCCTCGACCATGTCGACTACCACCCTCTGCAAGTGGAATGCCGCCGTGAACGTTGGGATAGATATTCACAATTGTTAACCGTTCGCGGTTCGCGCCATTTGAAGTTTTTTCTCACGTCTGCCTTGTCTTTCCCGGCTATTCTCCGTGCTTCAGGGTGGGAACTGATACGAGGATACGCGGTGAAGGTGGCGATACGCCTGTGAATACCCACTAGCTTGCTGTTTAGGCTCGTATCTAACAAACTACCACTCTATGAGGCCTGTTTTATGCAGGTAAAGCACGAAAAATGGCGGTAATTGGTCATAATTGGACGAATTCGGCGAGATGATAGTGCGCAAACGTCGATCGCTCTCGCTGCCGATTCGTCGTGGCCGATTCTGGTATTGCAAGCGCATCGACACCACACGAAATACGCTTCTCAACTTATCTGATGGTTTACACCAGTGGCAGTCAGCAGTGAAGTTACGGTATTTACAGTGCAGATTCTTTGAAGGTGTTGTTCCGGGATGTTCCCCCTGACAGCATCTTTAGCTTCTGGAAAGAGTCAGATCTGTTCTATAAAATGTAGACACCTCAAGTAATATGGACTATTTTCGATCTCTATATGTTCGATGTACAAAGACGTGAAACATGTTTATTAGTTAAACCGGATAGAATTGTGATATACATGTACACCTTGTTGTATTGTCTTCCTTTTTTATTTTAGTCTGGCGAAGAAGGACCTTGATTAGCCGCAAAATAGTCTTTGTTGCATGTGTGGCGCTAAGCCCGAACGACCTAACTAACTAACTTACTTACTTACTTACTAACGGTACTTTAGTCTCTTTTGAGCAAAAGTGTGCATCGCTCGAAGTTTGCACACTAAGATGACACCCTGGTGCTTGAAGAGGTGGACCACCTGAGCAGCATCAGTCTCGTGTTCCTGCAATGACGTCACAGAAACAATATAGCACATGGCGGTTCATTAGTAAGTCAATCTTCTCAGATCTTACACAACGGAAAGACGATGAACTTCACGTCAGGGGTCGTCTGTGAGATGCTGTTTCTATCAGACTCCGGCAGCGAGAAAAGATTAACGCCCATGAAACCTTACCTTAATAATAATAATAATAATAATAATCACATTAATAGGCACTTTAAGATTTGGCTCTAGCCGCCGCGAGCTAAACCTAAGACGCACGCTCACGTGAATCACACGCATTCTCTCACACACTGGACATGGGCACATTACAATCACGTGGAGCGAAGGGCCAGGTCAGCAATTCAAGTTTAAGAACTGCATTTCTTTTCTAATTTTGTAAGCTGAACATTTCCAAAGCAGACTGAGAGGGAGGAAGACGGAGTACCCGGAGAGCAGAGAACCTCCGACCTTAATTAGAGAGAAGTGCATTTGTACCCCATCTCTGGGACCGAAGGGGTGAACACTCTTGACAGCGTGATGATCATTTGTCCTCTGTTGTGATTAACTTTAGCCAAAGTTGTGAGGCAGAGACTGCATGAGCTGATCACGCTGGAGTTTGCCGAGGGCATACGGATGTCATCTATAACGTGACTGGGCTGATTTCTCATCACGTAAAACACGTAGGAGGCCGGAGAAATGTGCAATAAACAATGACTCAGGGAAATGACCATTTTTTTTTATTTTTTTTTGCCTCTAAAGTGGCCTGTAGTGCTAGTGTTGATATACACGTGCCTCTCTGGCCGTCGTCTTGATAATTCATCCATCACAATGCTCCTCTCAGCTTCTTGGTTTGTTGGTGCCAACTAAGGGTGACAGTAAGCACGTGCTAATGGGACATTAGGAGTCAGTGCACGAGCGGCCTCCACTGGCGGCTGTGATAGACGAAGCGTGTTGGTCACTGGGTTACTCCTAGACTAACTCCGCAGGCATGATCGGGGGGGGGGGGGGGGCATAGGCTTAAGTGGACTGGAAGGATCTTTAGAGACTAGTTATAGAGAAATTAAAGTGATTATCCGGATGAGAAGGAGGGGGCGGAAGACGTGACATATAGCACGGCTCCATCCTCAGTGCTCACGGCGCTTAGGGAGAGGTTTTGAAAGATTGCTAGGAACAAACACACACACCAGCAACAACAACAAACTTTTTTCCCCAGCATATTTCACACAAAACGACCATGAACATAGTACAATACGAAAATCCAGTGTGACAATACAAAGACTAAAAAAAAAAAAAAAACCCAACAAACAAAAAAACAAAACCAACAAAAAAAAAAACCAACAAAAAACAAAAACCAAAAAAGAAAAAAACACAACGTAACAGTACAGAGACAATGAAAAGAAAAGTAACATCAGACGAAGGACATCAACGGAAAGGCTGTTGAGGCCTTGGCTACACTGACGGACGATGAACAACAACAAAAGTCTTCATCTAATGATGACGTGAAGAGATAGTCTTCGGTGTACACACACACACACACGCACACGCACGCACGCACGCACGCACGCACGCGCACACACACACACACACACACACACACACACACACACACACTAAAAACACGTTTTGATGACATAACGCGCAAGAGTTAGTTAGTTATTTAGGGCGTAACGCCGCGCAAGCAACAACGACTATTTTGCGGCTAATCAAAGTCCTTCTTCGTCAGACTAAAATAAAAAGGAAGACAATAAAAACAAGCTGTAAATATATATCACAAAATTTAATATGTCTGGTTTAAATAAGAAACACGTTTCACTTCTTTGTACATCGAACATATAGAGGTCGAGGATAGTCCGTATAACTTGATGTGTCTAAATTTTCTAGAACAGATTTGACTCTTTCAAGAAGCTAAAGATGCTGTCAGGGGGAACATCCCGGAACAACACCTTCAAAGATTCTCTACAAACCGCAACTGATGAAAATAATGTATGTCTGTGAAATTGTTTTATGAACCAATGGAATAAACCACACTGAACCTTGAATCTGTGTTTTGTGTTTTGAATGCTGCGTCACCCGTGTGCATGGCACTGAAATGGTTAATCCGTGTCAAACACGTCGCCATCTTGACCATGGGCTTTAGTAAAACTCGGCGTCTCTTCAGTAAACTCGTGGGACGTCACCACGGGATTTTGAATAAAGACAAACGGGTTTTGCTGCGTGGGCGTTATCCCACTGACAGTGTAAGCAAATGGTCGTGCTAATGATATTCCCGGGAGGACAATAAGTAGCAGACAGCCTCACAAGACGTGTGGTCAAAATGGCATCTCTCTCTCTCTCTCTCTCTCTCTCTCTCTCTTGTTTTCTTCTTCTTCTTCTTCTTTCTGCCCTCAAAGACAAGTTGTAAGATAAGAACTTGTGCTTAACACTTACATCCTGGTAAAACAATTTATTTCATTCATTCATATATTCATTAATTCATTTATTCTCTCTCTCTCTCTCTCTCTCTCTCTCTCTCTCTCTCTCTCTCTCAGGTAACATTAGCCGCGAATTAGCCCTTGTCGCTTGCGCGGCGTTAAGCCCTAACTAACCAACTACTTAACTCTCTCAGGTAACATCTGACTGCAGTCGCGTCCCCAAGAATAACCGATGTAATTTGTCACCTCGTAGCTGCACATTTTCTCCTACACCATCTCCCGGGCGGACCCTGTGATGTAGAGCAGTCGTATAGCCACAGGGTCTCAAGTCGTCAGTTATTTCAGTAATCATCGGACGTCATTAGCTAGGTCAGGTCAGGTGACTTGACGTGGGGCCACATTATGCTCTTGATCTCAGACCGAAAGGGGTCCTGCGAGAACTGTTACAGACGCTCGATCTACACCCTCACATCACCAAGCAAATCCCAGCCTCTTTTACTGGGCTCAGTTTGTCTCCTCAGTAGCCTCGGTCTTCCAGCCGGGGTTAAGCCGGAGAGAGAAATGAGAAAGTGTGAGAGACAGACAGAAACAGAGACAGACAGACAGAAACAGAGACAGACAGACAGAAACAGAGACAGACAGAAACAGAGACAGCCATGCAGAAACAGAGACAGACAGACAGAAACAGGGACAGACATGCAGAGACAGAGACAGACATACAGATAGAAACAGAGACAGACATACAGACAGAAACTGAGACAGAAATAGAGACAGACAGACAGACACAGTCAAACAGACAGACACAGTCAAACAGACAGAAACAGAGACAGACAGACAGAAACTGAGACATACAGAAACAGAGACAGGCAGGCAGAAACAGAGACAGACAGACAGACACAGGGACAGACAGACACAGAGACAGACAGACACAGTCAAACAGACAGAAACAGAGACAGACATACAGACAGACATACAGACACAGTCATACAGACAGAAACAGAAACAGACTTACAGAAACAGAGATAGACACAGACAGAAACTGAGACAGACAGGCAGACACAGACAGGCAGACACAGAGGCAGACAGAAACAGAGATAGACAGAAACAGAGATAGACAGACAGAAACAGAGACAGACATCAGTATGGGTCAATGTTCGACGTTTAACGTGCTCAACGTTGAATGACTTTATGTTTTACTTTTTCTGCTGAGCAGGAAGCTCATCAATACCGTCACGGAGTTTTCTGCTGGCTACACTAAATCAGTAAATGTATCTCCTGAAAACTGTGCGTTTGCCCTGACTGCTCGCGGCCATTATGATCAATAAGCTGGATCATCACCCCCGCACGTGTCCCCGCATCGTTCTGATGTCACGTGGACTGACCTATCCTATCAGCGAGTGTCTTTCCAATGACCCCGTAACGCCCCCACATGCATACGCAAGCGTCACGAGTCCCTCGGTGATGGCGTTAAACTGACGTGCCACCTCCAGCCTGTATATGTATATATCGACTTTCCTTTTTTTTAGGGGAAGGGATCGACTCTTCCTTTTTGAGGGGGAAGGGGGTGGGTTTGAGTGGGGTCGTGATTCTTCAACAGGTCTGATGAGGCAGAGACATAGTTAGGATGAAGGAATGAAAAAGCTTTAACTTCGATTTTGGGGGTTTCGTGATATTCTCATTACTGTCGATAGAAAATCTGAGGGTTTTTTTTTCTTTCGGGGGGGGGGGGGGGGCGATGTTGTCTGTCGTAAAGTGAGTTGAATCTACTTTCTCGGGTTTGGAAGGGAAAATGAAGTGGAAAATATCCTATGACAGAATCTGTAGAAATAAGAGAGACAAAGACAGACAGACAGACAGACAGAGGCAGAAAAAGAGACGAACAGAGTGACGGACAGACAGGCAAGCAGGCAAGTAGGCAGGCGGGCAGGCAGGCAGGCAGACAGACAGACAGACAGGAAATGCAGAAAGACAGACAGATAATGAAGATGTGTCCTGGCCAACTTTTCCCTCTGGTTATGTGGCAGTGAAGATGATAAATGATGATGCGAGAATTGCCAGTAAAAAATAAAAATAAAAAAATTAATCGTTCTCTATGCAAGCAGACGTGAGGAAGCCGGCAGCTGAGGAATTCACTATAGTGAAATCCACAACACACTCTGGCCTCAATGTGAACTGCTCCCGAGGCATGAAACTGTACACCCCCTCCACTGCCACAGCAGACCACAGAAATTAGGTCACCCATCACGGTTTTTTTTTTTTTTTTTCGCGTGCATCATATAATTTGCGGTCCATTTGCGTGTAATTTTATTACATTTCTCAAAAGAACTCTAAACGACACGAGCTGATAAGTTACACCCAGTGCTTCCTTTTCTTTGTGGGTGGGGTGGGGATGAGGGTTAGGAGGTGGGGGGGGGGGGCTGCGTCAAGTCTGCGTGCGGTGCCCAACCCGATTGAAGTAACATACAGGAAGTGTGATAGCGGACCTGACAGTATCTCGCCCCGTCGGGCCTCCATATCGTGTCATGTTCACAGACAAACGTAGCAGCTGCCCAGGTGATGAAGAGATGATGTAGAGCCAGTGCTGGAGTAGGATCCGGCTTTCGTGCTTTGAACGCCTGAATCATGGAAAGAGCGTTGGAAAGTCGTTTTTTTTCTGTTGCAGATTGTTGTTGTTGTTTTTTTGGTTTTTTTTTATGTGAGGCTTAATGCCGCGCAAGCAACAAAGGCTAATTCGCGGCTCAAGTGGTGGTGTAGAGGTATTGTCCCCTGCCAGCAGTGCCAGAGGTTGAGGGTTCGCGTCCTGCTTGAGACAAAGAAATTTTCAGCTGAAGTATGTTGCACCGTTCATTCGGGCAGACCATCAGGGGTTCTCTCCGGGTACTCCGGTTTCCTCCCCTCTCCGCTCTGGAAATGTTCAGCCCACAAAATTCAATGTAAATGCATTTAGGGCCCCGTACGTGACAGGAGTTAAATGCGAATGTCTCCTTCCCG
Source organism: Batillaria attramentaria (assembly GCA_018292915.2). Classification (NCBI taxonomy): domain Eukaryota; kingdom Metazoa; phylum Mollusca; class Gastropoda; family Batillariidae; genus Batillaria; species Batillaria attramentaria. The sequence goes on from JACVVK020000096.1 coordinate 329,095, forward strand.
CTTTGGCCTCACTGGAGTAATGCAAGTCTGCTTTCTGTTTAGGCCAGAAAGTCACTCAAATCCACCCGCATCACTTCTGCCCGCCTTGTGCGCATGAAGTCCCAGTTTCACCGGCAGTCTGCCTTCTGTTGCAGTCCCCTGGCAGGCACCTTGCCCTACAAATACAAAAATCACGACAACCACGCTTTTTCGTCATAAAAAAATCATTAGAGACTAGCACACAGGCGCCAAACATGGTCCTTCAAATAAATCTTGCACTTGACCCCACGCTCTGGTTGTGATGTTACGCCTGACGTTGCAATCTTAATAATAATAATAATGAGTATTGTATAGGCGCTTTACCCAATTTCTTGAATCGGCTCAAAGCGCCGCGAACTGAACCCAACACGCACGCTCACGTGAATCACACGCATTCTCTCACACGCTGGACATAAACACATTACAATCACGTGGTGCGAAGGGTCAGCTCAGCTATTTAAATTTCGGAATTTAGAATTGCATTTATTTTTCAAATTTGGTGGGCTGAACATTTCCAAAGCAGAGGGGGAGGAAGCCGGAGTACCCGGAGAGAACCCCCGACGATCGGCCCGAATGAACGGTGCCACATACGAGAAGGAAAAATTCTTTGCCCCGAGTACAAATAATTTGTATTTTTTCCCCTGTGTAGCGAATCCTGGCCCGTGAGAAAGGAGGAGAGGGTCGCCCGGACTGGGCGACAGCGTACGCCACGTATCGTATGTGTGGCCAAAACTATACAGTTCAGAACACAGCCCTAAAAATTCCAACTCAAAGTTGAAGTGGCCTACATCCTGCGAACTAGAGGCCACGTGATTCTTCTGCCGGGCTGAGGTGGCCTACGTTTTGCGCACTAGAGACCACGTGATTCTTCCGCTGGGCTGAGTCCTCAACTGGATACAACAGTGACCACTCCAGAATCACAACGCATACTTTCCCATCTCCCAGTACTAACAGCCAATTCCGTCTCATTGGCCCGAGGGGTCTATTGAATTTGCTGTTACCGTGATCAATAGCAGACTGATCTGGGTGCAGGCATTGCTGCCCTTTTGATGTCCGCTGACCCAAATTAGGACGATGACTTGAGCCAGAGACTGGAGGAGCGGGAGGACCGTCTGCCAGATATCATCGTCTGTAGGAGGATCTGTCGGTCTTTGGATTCTTGAAGGTCACAATAATTTGTACAAATAGGGCAAACGAGTACAGGTTTGAAAGGTTGAGTGGGTGGGTGGGTTTTGGGGAGTTTAACGTCCTTTCCCACCACATAAGGGTGACATCAAAGACGGGGCAACGAGGAAAAGACCAGTACAAATAATTGGCCCCAGCCGGGATTTGAACTCACGACCCGAGCATTGGAAGTCCAACGCCCTTCCATTCGGTCACCCCGGCTCCCCGTTTGTAAAGTTGAATAAATGGGTCTAACAACACACAATATTAACCCATTTATCTATCAGAGAGAGAGAGAGAGAGGCAGGGAGGGAGAGAGACGTCGCAGTCGAAATTTTTATTTATTTTGGCAAGACGGCCATCATTGCGGTCGGTAGTCTAGTGATTAAGAGACTTGTCACCAATGCGAGAGGTCAGGGGTTCGAGTCCCACTCGGGGCAAAGAATTTTTCCTTCTCGTATGTGGCACCGTTCATTCGGGACGATCGTCGGGGGTTCTCTCCGGGTACTCCGGCTTCCTTCCCCCCTCTGCTTTGGAAATGTTCAGCCCACCAAATTTGAAAAATAAATGCAATTCCAAATTCCGAAATTTAAATAGCTGAGCTGACCCTTCGCACCACGTGATTGTAATGTGTTCATGTCCAGTGTGTGAGAGAATGCGCGTGATTCACGTGAGCGTGCGTGTTGGGTTCAGTTCGCGGCGCTTTGAGCCGATTCATGAAATTGGGTAAAGCGCCTATACAATACTCATTATTATTATTATTATTATTACCAGGTGATAGGTAGAACAGTGAACATTCAATGATATAGTGGTCGAGGTACAAAAGTATATGGGAAAGAAATAGACATCAGAAAGGTGCAGAATTGTTCATCGGTTCATCAAATGTTTCTTTAATTCCAAATATTTATACAAACACCATGCAAGTTGTCTACACAAAGAGAATGAGAGAGAGGGGGTAGAGTGCACACGTGTCCCTACTGCCAGTAGTCAGTTAGTTATTCCTCTTCGCTCCGGCCGGAGCGTAAGGCGCCAACAAATCTCCTCCAGGCATCACGGTCTTGGGCAAGCCAGCTGAGCTCGTTCCATGTCTTCCCTGCTGTCTTCATCTCTTCCTCCACTGTTCTCCGCCAGGTGCCCATCGGCCTCCCCCTCTTCCTTCTCCCTTGTTGTGTGGGTTTCGCCCAAGGACTCCGTCGGAGTAGAAACTTCCTTCCGGCTTTCATCCCTACTCTTCATACGATGCAATTCTTCATCAGTCCCCGTCACGTTACCCAAGGTTAGATGACTTTCTGAAGTCTTTGTCAGCGTTTCCGTAGCAAGAAGTTTTTGTTTATGTGGTGGGTTGCTAGCCCAGCGCACAACCCTCCTCCTTTCTCATCCTGGGCTTGGGACCAGGCAACCGCGGAGCTACTGCCAGTAGGGCAAACTGTCAACTTCTGGTATTTCACCCAGGCTAGATGAGACTGTGTCACCTTCTCCTGTCCTCCATGTCCGTCTTCTTTACTTCATCTTCACACTTCCTCAAGACAGCTTCGTTCTGCTGCTGATACTCGGAGACTTTGTATCCCTCAGGTCAAAAGAACAACGCTTTGGTCAGCGTAGTTTTCATACCAAGGTCCAATTTGCTGGAACGATCTCCCGGTATCAATCAGATATGCAGACACAAAACCATCCTTCAGGCAAAATTTTAAAACTCACCTCATTACGACTCTCAAACAGCAGTGGTGCCCTACCATCTTGCTGGCCACATCCGTGTGTGTGTGTGTGGGTGGGATAGGGGGAGGAGGGTTGAGGCCGTGTATGCTGCTGTTCATTTTGTTTTGTAATTTATGTACATGTTTCGTCTTTCTGTGTGAATGTGCGGGTGTTGATTGTAAGTCGCCCTACGCACCTGCGGGAGGGAGGGCGTCCTTAAAACACCCATATTATTATTATTATTATAGATTGACAATTAAGAAGAGGTAAACAACTAAACACGTTTTGACACGACGATCTGAATCACAAGTGAAGACGTTGTTCTTCTTCTTATTATTATTCTTCTTGTTCTACTTTGTTGTTGTTGTGTTCACGCAGTGTTTTGACGAATTTCTTTCATTTTAACGGACACTGCAGCCTCGTGTATCCCCAGCAAATCAACAGGAAATCATCCAACAAAGCGGTACAGCTTATCTACCAGTAACACCAACACAACCAGTTCTTATTTACTGAGGAGTAAGTGATACAGCTGGGGAGTAATGTACTGTATCACATAAAAGTTAATCCTCAGGGCTAAATACAGCAGATGAGAACAGATTATTTTGGGTTGTTTGTTAGGGATTTTTTTTTTTTTTTTTTTTGTAGAGTAGCCGTACTGCTTTGTTGGATGATTTCCTGTTTAGACTTTATCGTGCTAGACGTGGGCAGTCTGATTGTGTGAAGCTTTGTTGTTGACACGGTAATAGGGACCATTAAACACCTAGGGAGTGGGCAGTGATGAAGCAACTGTCTGATTCGTTCATTCGGAGACAGGCTACGTGTACATGGATGGATGGATGCGCGTGGACGTTGCTCAGTCACGTGAATCACCTGACAAATTCGTATCGTTCTCACATGTTAGGAAACAGAGCTAAACCCCCAGGCGGTAGTGCCGTTGATTTTCGCGACAGGTGATCATCGTGAGTTTACACAACACACCTGCATACGGCAAGCGAAAGCAGACATGTAATCAGCGTGTTCTATATCACGCGGTGTCATTGTGGCCTTTGGCTTGGTCCGATTTAATGCAAAAAAATGTAACTCACGTAACTATTAAATGGGGACTTGTTGTTTCCTCTTGCCATTCTTGTGACACGACAATCAAAGTCATCATAAGCATAATTATCGAATCCACCTTTGAGATCAATTTTTTTTTTCGTGCGTTTGGCTAAGATTCTGAAGCAGGCCAAAGAACACAAATGCACGAGGTCTCAAAATGGCTATATAGTTCCTATTAGCCTCAGGCATCATAATCATCCCCCCCCCCCCAAAAAAAAAGCTTCAATCTACAAACAAAAATTATCATGCACAGACCATTCAAGGACACGCACCTGACAGGAGTTAAAAAAAATGTTGAATGTCTCCTTTCCGCTCAGGCTTCACCGGAGTAATGTTAGTCTACTTTCTGTTTAGACCAGAAAGCCGCTTGGCCCAAATGCGCTCGCGTCGCTGTGGCTGCTCTCCAGCGCAAAAAGTCCCACCGTCACTAGCAGCTTGCCTCTTGTTGCGCTCCATTGGCATGCACGTTGGGCTACAAAGTACGGAAATCACGCTTTATCATGACAACAGAAATCATTACAAACTGGGACGCACACTCGCTGAATAGAGTTCTCCAAATAAGCTGCACAAAACCCCACGGTCAATTTGTGTCCTTACGCAGTGAAGGACTGACTCAGCAGGGTCGCAGATTTCTGCAACCGACCCAATACTGTCTCAGTGATTCTGTACTGTCTCAGTGATTACCGCTGAAAATCATCCCCCAGAAGGCGACCGAACAGCGCAAGGGTTTTCAGTGCCAACAACCATTCATGGGTCCACATTACTCAACCAAAATAGAGCTGATCTTTGGCCTTCTGGCATTTTCAATTTCTCGACTCGCGGATCGGGATTAAGTATCAGTGACGAGACAAGTCAGGATGAATATACTGCTCACGGGGCACCGTTTGTACTTGGCCTCATTCCGTGTCTTGAATCGATACGGCCCCTGAAACTTCCTGATTTTTGTGTGTCACTATTTGTATGTTTGGATGGTTGGTTTTTTGGTTGGTTGGTTGTTTGGGGGGAGGGGGGGGGGACTTTCTGAGGTTGTTGTAGTTTTTGTTTTGTTTGTTTGTTTTTGGAATTTTGGTTATTGTTGGGGGTTTTATTGTTTTGTGGAATGTACTTTTTGGTTGTTGTTTTTGTTTTGGTTTTTGTTTGTTTGCTTTTTGTTTTGTTTTGGGTTTTTGTTTGTTTGTTTGTTTGTTGTTGTTGTTGCTGTTGTGTTTTGGATTTGTTTTGGGGGAGGGGGGTGTCGCATGCTATACGTTGCACAATGTTTATCTTCCACGCTAAACAGGTTTCTTCCAGTCCTCGCTCATACCTGTAGCGTGTAGCTGGAACGTCTATTCTCAGAGCTCGTTGACCACAAGAGAGAGCCAGAAGCTGGATCAGTGCTAATAGGAGTCATGGGTGTACATTTCAGAAGCCAAAGAAATCTAACCAAGCTCCCCCTAAATCGTAATTTGAAATCTGGTGCGGGGAGGGGGGTGGGGGGAGGTGTAGGTGGTAGCGGGTGCCGGGAGTGATGTGTTTTGTGATTACTGATGCCGACATTGGGTTGGCTGCAAACTGCTCGGTGATAGAGTTGACTGTGCATTTTGCAATTTTCGCAGTGTTTAAAATACACTGTTCGTTTTGTTGAGATTGCAGACCTTTGCGCCTTGAACACACACTCGCGCGTTATAATCCAGTGGGAAGCCCAAGCTGTCATAGTGGGATTCTGCTCTGGGCGTGTAATGTCATAGTAGCGATTAGCCAACTGTTTTATGCTGGAATTCTCCGTATATAAACTACACAGATAAAGATTTACCCAAATAGAAATTGTCCAGATAAGAATTGTCTACACAAGAATTTGTCGAGATGGGACTCGGTCGGTGTGGAAAAACGAGTTGCAGTTGTCGGATAATAATCTGCAAACTTTCCCGACATTGCACAAAATTATAAAAAAACAAAACTCTAAATTCAGAAACAGTCTCTCTCTCTCTCTCTCTCTCTCTCTCTCTCTCTGGGGAGCCGGGGTGGTCGAATGGTAGAGCGTTGGACTTCTAATGCTAGGGTCGTGAGTTCGATCCCGGCTGGGGCCAAATATTTGTGCTGGCTTTTTCATTGCCGTCTTTGATATCAACCTATGTGGCGGAAAAGGACGTTAAACCCCCAAACTTCCACCCACCCACCCTCTCTCTCTCTCTCTCTCTCTCCCTCTCTCTGTGGGGAAGCCGTCCATTTCATCTAAGGTAACTGCGGACGGAAATGGCCATAATAACGTCTAGACTGGACAAATCCCACACAAGAATATCCCTGAAGGAGTGTTTCTGAGATTGTCATAAATACTGCAAGAGGTATGAACTGGGACTAACCTAAGGTTCAGACGAGATACCGCTGGTGGCAAATTCACTGGTTGTCTTCAGAGGAAAACCTCAACGAAATTAAGACGCTTGATTTTATCAGCGAATTGAGGACCGGGACTCAAGAGCCTTTTTTCATCAAAACCAAAGGCCGGCAGGTCTTTTTCAACAAGGATCGAGTTAAGGCCGCAGTAATTGACGACTCTATTCTTCAAGCCCCGCCCCTGTACTCTGCACGTCCATGACGTCATTTTATGGGAAAAGGGGGTGATTTGAAGATGAAAGAGATTAACGTAATGGTCTTTTTCATCAAATGACGTCAACGGACTTACTGCTTTCTTTCCATGTTTCAGTCATATGAAACTACATGTGCTTCCCTCGTTGTAGTGTCTAGTAAGCTGTTTGCCAGGCCATGCCATGTGTTGTGCTCATTATGCCGCGGGAAGCGATTGGCTGAATATTGGAGGCTGGCTGCTTTTGATTGGTAGGAGTGGAGTCGCTGATTGAGAGCGTGACTGCTTCTGTGTGTTGTAGGTAATTCATTCTCTATTCACTGGCGCCATTTGAATGTTTTGCTGTCCCCCGCATCCCGCGCTTTCGCAAAAGCAGACAACCATACAATCTGTACATCAAATGAAAGCTCTCATCAAGCAGATGTAAAGGCGTGTACATATTTATTAAGGCAGTTCTAAGTACTTTTCGACCAGCGGCAAGATAATTAGCTCAAAGTACCATTTTGGTGCTGTTCCGGCCCACGTGGGGGTAAGCATGGAGATGAGCTGAAAACAAACCTGTGTAAGCTGAGTGTTTTAAAACTGGTCCATATTTTCCATGCCGATTTAAAGGTCCGCAATCTCAGCAAAAAGCCGCAAACATTGCCTTTTTTTAAAACTGCGACTCCTTCGACTGTGCATAATCCAGGCAACTCTGTCACAGTTGCAGATTTTTCAGCGCTTCGGGGACCCTTATAAAACCAGAGTACGAGTTTGCCGTGACATTATTTGGCTTTTGGTCAGTGAGCGAGACACATCGCTACAGTGTCTAGCGGATGTTGAGTGCTGCACGATCTTTCTTGCTCAGTGTCAAAACGCAAACTGAGCTGTGAAATCAGGCTGCCCTTGGTTTTTTTTATTGGGGTTTCAGGGATGCTGAAAACTCTGTAACTGTGACTCTGTAAATTTTTTTCACATCTCGGAAAACTTTTTGTTGGGAGCTTAGATCTTTAAGTGTCAGGTTTGAATATCATGTATGTTAGCGATCTCTCTCTCTCTCTCTCTCTCTCTCTCTCTCTCTCTCTCTCTCTCTCTCTCTCTCTCTTAGCAAAGCTGATACATCCTGAGGCAAACCTATCTACTGAACAGAAAATGCGGGACTTAAATATATTGCCTCTGGAGGCCCACCTTAAATACAATAAAGGTATCCTAATGTACAAAATATGGAATAATATGCTCCCATGGGAAACCTGCAAGCTATTTCCTCGACCTGTACCCCACTACACAAAGTCAAGAATGTCATTTAGTGTACCAAGACCGCGCATCGACATATTCAGGACTAGTCTCTCATTTGCTGGGAGTTCTCTTTGGAACTCACTCCCAATATATGTACAAAGTGCACCAACCCTTTGCTCTTTTAAAAGGAAGTTGTTTAGCTATCTTCAGCCCATTTTGTGAAAAGCTATTCTTTTTGTTGTTGAAATGCTGCTAGGAATGATTTTTCCTCTATGAATGATCCACAGCTAGTGCGCATATATATATATATGTGTGAGTGTGTGTGTGTGTGTGTGTGTGTGTGTGTGTGTGTGTGTGTGTGTGTGTGTGTGTGTGTGTGTGTGTGTGTGTGTGTGTGTGATAGTTCGTTCTTTTGTGTAGTACTATTCTTTTAGTTTAATTACATTTAGTAGTAGCAACGGCATGTTCTAAAACTGACTGTTACGTCAAAACATCAACCGTTGTAAATAAAGATTCATTTCATTTCATTTCATTTCATTTCATTTAGTTTGATGTAAAAAATTAATGTATCAGTTACCTGCATTGTCTGCGACAGTTTTCTGATAAACTGACATTTTTTCAATACCATCTGAGTAAGATTCAGAGTAACGGTATGCACGTCTGCCTGGTAACTATTTATGTGCGTCACTGAATTCATGACATACTGGTCGATCTGATAGCTGGTTTTCCTTGCACATTAATATTTTTTTGCATGGTGTTTCCCTTCTGTATCGGAGATCATTTACCTACATGTATTTGGGTAAGCTGCACGTCCGCGGGGTTGTTTGCATCAAGATCGTGCGGTGTTGCCATTCCGATTTTTGATGTCAACGGATCAAAGAGACTGATGAAAATCTAGTACGTAGTTTGTGTAATCGTGCAGGCAAATAGGCCACGTGGGGAATCCGTGGACTCGTGGAAGCTCAAAGCAGAGATTAGCATCATACGGTAGACATGACTAAATATCTTTTTGCCGTTAAAGGCCGTTTCGTGCTTATCCTCAAAGGAAGGTCTGTGTATGACATGTGTAGTCGACTGGGGTGGGGGGGGGGGGCGGGGGGGGGGAGCGGGTTAGCTGTTGATGTCTTGGAGGCAACACGGAGGAAAAGTGTGTTGATTCTGTAGACTCAGCTGGGAGTCGGGGTCCTGTCCAAGGGATGGTGTGAGGCTACTACTGGGATACTTGTGTGTGTGTGTGTGTGTGTGTGTGTGGTGTGTGTGTGTGTGTGTGTGTGTGTGTGTGTGTGTGTGTGTGGTGTGTGTGTGAGAGAGAGAGAGAGAGAGAGACTTTGTTGCTTTTCTTTCTGTGGCGTTTTGTTTTTCGTGTGTTTTTGTTCTGTTCCGTTGTTGTCTGCTCTGCATGCTCAGCTCCAATCTGCTCAGGTTTACTTTGCTTTGCTTTCATTCTCTTTGTTTAGTTGATTGGCTGGTTGAGTGGTTAGTTGATTGTTTGGTTGTTTAGCTGGTTGATTGGCTGGTTGTTCGGTTTGTTGTTTGGTTGGTTGTTTGGCTAGTCGATTGATGGATTATTTGGCCGGTTGATTGGCCGGTTGATTGGCTGGTTGGTTGGCTGGTTGGTTGGCTAATTGGTTTGCCGGTTAATAGGCCGTTTCTCGTTGTTTGGTTGATTGGCTGGTTGACTGGCTGGTTGACTGGCTGGTTGATTGGTTGGTTGGTTGGCTGGTTGATTGGTTGGTTGGTTGGTTGGTTGGTTGAATGGTTGGTTGGTCGGTTGATTGGTTGGTTAATTGTCTAGCTGATTGGCTGGTTGATTGGTTGGTTGTGTAGCTAACTGGCTGGTTGATTGGCTGGTTGGTTGGTTGGTTGATTGACTGGTTGGTAGTGCGTCGATTTGCACGGCTGTTCCACTTTTACCTTGTATTGGATTAGACTTTGTCCTTTTGTTGTTGTTGTTGTTGTCTGTGTTGTTGTTGTTGTTCTTGTACTTGTTGTTGTTGTCTTTGTTGTTGTTGTTGTTGTTGTTTGAGACAGTGAAGATCGCAATAAGTACATGTTCCCTGTTGTTTGTTTCTAAGTTGACTGGCTTTAGCAATCTGCCTGCGGCCGTAAGCTCGTTTAAGCCGACCTACTTTTGCCAAAAAAAACAAAAACAAAAAACCCTGGCTTGACATATTGCCTGTGGTCACAACTGACATTAATTTAGTACCACACGACCGACTGTCAGGGTGTTTCTGTCAGACTGACTATGAGATATTTGCGTTGCTCAGTATCACCATTCTGAAAAAGAATGTGGAATGGAAGAACATGCAATCTGTGTTCCTAGTTTTTGCAAAGAAATCTTCCTCTTTCGCCAGCGTAGGAGGGAAAAGCCATGTATTCAATTCCGTTTCGGATATTGCGTGAGATCATAGCAGTTGTGCTTTTTCTTGTCATCTGAAATTAAAAATAAGCCCGAAAACGATGGAGCTGTGTTCCAGCTTTAAGACATTTGTCGAGGAGAAGCCTTCTCTTCTGCGCAACAGCCTGGAATATCATGTTATAGCTTTTATTCTCGACGCCCCAGAAGGCAAGCTGATATCTGTCAGATATAAACCAGATAACGATCTTGCCAGCTTGCCCATTCAAACCACGAAAGAAAAAATGTTCAGTATGAATATTTAGTTTCGTTTCTTGATTGTTGCTTTTGTTCTTGTTGCTGCTGGTTTTTTTTTTTTTTTTTTTTTTCTTGGGGGGGGGGGTTGGGGGTTTTGTTGTTGTTGTTGTTGTTGTTGTTGTTTGTTTGGCTTGTTTTGCTGTTATTGTTGTTTTTGTTCTTGTTGTTTTGTTTTGTTTTGATTTGTCCTCGTTTAGTTTGATTGTTTGTTCCTTGATGTATTTGTAGTTGTGGCTGTTGTTTTTAGATTTTTAGTTTTTGGTTTTCTTGTTGCTGGTGTGTTTTGTTTTGTTTTGTGTCTCTTTTTTGTCGTTTTTGTTCTTGTTTTTGTTGTTGTTGTTCTTCTTCTTCTTGTTCCTCTTGTTGTTTTGGGTTTTTATGCTTTTATTTTGTGTTTGTTTTGTTTGGTCTTATTTTGGGAGGTTGTTTTGTTTTTGTTGTTGTTGTTGTTGTTGATGTTGTTGTTTGTTTGGTTGTTTGTTTGTTTGTTTGTTTGTTTGTTTGTTTGTTTGTTTGTTTGTTTGTGTTTTGGTTTTTTTGTTTTTTTTTTTGTTTTTTTGTTGTTTTTTTTGTTTTTTGTTTTTGTTTTTGTTTTTTTTTTTTGGGGGGGGGGGGGGTATTTTGTTTTTTGTGCGGGTTTTTTTGTTGTTGTTGTTTTGGGTTTTTTGTGGGGTTTTCTTGTTTGTTTTGGGGTTTTTTGTTTGTTTTGTTTTGTTTTGTTTTTGTTTGGGTTGGGTTTTCTTGTTCGTTTGTTGGGGGAGGGGGGGGGGGTCTTTCATTTTTGGTGTGTTCGTGGGGAGGGGGGGGGGGGAACAAGGGATGGATGTGTATCTGTTGTTGGTAGTGATGGTGGTTGTGGTGGTCTTTGATTGTTTGTTTGTTTGTCATCGTCGTTTGAGGTAGGGGTGCTTGGTTTGGTTGATTGACTGGCTGTCTGGTGTCGTTGTTTAAAATGACCGCTTTCTTCTCGGCGGTGCATTATTCTGTATGTCTCATTTTTGCTGTCCATTTTTTTAAGGGGGAGGGGGGGGGGGAGGTAAGGAGATAGCAACACGTTGTCAAGTCTTGGACTCGGTTATCGGGTTTTTCCTTTGAATCTTGGCCTTGCTAATCTTATAATTATGCCGGCCCAGCGGTAGTCTTTGGATGTCCTACAATGGACAGAATGAACTGGACGCCGTTGTGCACGCCATGGAAATGACCAGTCAACAAACGTCTGTACAGTTGTCTGTCTGGACTCTTACAGATCATCGCGTGTTGGACGGAATAGCGCCATTTATATCAAATCAGTGGGGTTATCACGCAGGCAGAGACCCCTAAAGCCACGGGACTAAACTACACGGCGTGTAGAGAAAGACAAATTGAAACGCCGAAACCGGAATAACTTAATGAAACTAATTTGGGCGGCTTCACGACTGTACAATGCATTTTTGCTGATGTCCTTTGTGTCAGGAGAGACTGATAGAAATTTGATCCGAGTGCACTTTCGAGGTTCTCAATCAAGCTATGTGCAAAGTTACCCCTCCCCCCCCCCCCCTCTCCACCCACCACCCACATGCACCCTCCACCCACCCTTTCTCTCAAGCCCTTTTCCCTGTCCCTCCCATACTCCCGCTACCACCTTCCCATCATCGCACATTTCGTTCTTCCGATATTTCGCTCTGGGCGACAAAGACTGAGGTCAGCAATCAAATGGCAATGTGTGAATTGTCTTGCAAAAACGATCGCGCGTGATCATGTTCAGTTTTTTCCCCTGGTGTGCCGTCTTTAACTTGACGCCTGCTTCCTTTGCCATTTGGACAGGGAAAGACAAACCCCTAGAGGCGAAGGCACACTCTTACGCCATTCATCCCCCCCCCCTCCCTTAGGAATAAGTAACGTTGGGCATATGCTGCGAACAGGTTTAGTGCGCCTAGGAGATGATAAGTTGCGATATTTGCTGTATATGCGCTTATATTAGTATTTATCCTTGTTTTACCTAGTTGTAATCGCTATTTGTTTTCTACGCTTTTTTGTGTGTGTAATCGGGAGTTCGAGAAATTAGCATGAAGGTGCAGCGTCTCCTGCATGTCCGAGTTTATATTGCCCCGTAGATCAGTTTGCATCAGCTGCCCAACGTTACATTTGTGTTTGTTTCACGTAGCGCAGACACACTTAGCCTTTGTGGCTTGCGCGGCGTTAAGCCTCAAAAACTCACTCCCCTCCCTCTCTCCATTCTCATTGACGTCTCTTCAGAAACTTAACGGCACAGGAGTATGTTGTTTCATGCTTACAGACTGGACTAGGTTGGGTGATTCCAATGACACATGCAAGAGGTGCAAAATCAAACCGTGAGTGAGCCGGCCGTTGTTGCGTGGTACAGTCTCTACGTTTGTATGAGGTCTGAGAGTAAAATCGTTTGGAAATAAAAGTAAGATGTACTACACTATATCCTAACTGATCAGCGTGACTCAAAGGCGCGATGTGTTGTCGTTCGTCTCTTGGTCACACTGGAAGTTCAGTTCTGAGCATGAAGTCTCTGAGCTGTCCTCTCCAGCTCCCGCTGAGGGCCGTACAGTTTGGTGTGTAGAGGCGTTTCCGATGGCCACGTCGTCATCCTTAGCTGATGGTATAGTGGACAGTCCTGGATGATGTGTTGTCCGGTCTGCTCGGCACGGCCACATGGGCAGAGGGGAGTTGTAGCCAGTTTCAGTTTGTGGTACAGGTGCTTTTTCAGTCTGTTGTGTTCACTGCGGAGTCTGAACACTACCACTTGGGCCCGACGTGGAAGATGTAAAATGTCGTCCTTGGGGTAGCGTGTTGAATTGACAGCCTTAATAATGGTTTGCAGTTCTTTGTAGCTCGCGCTGTTGTCAAAGGTAGATATTACAAAAAGGTGCGATAAAACCTATTATTTATTGTAATAAATACCATTGAATCTTTGACTCGGCACGATGTCCCTACGCAAGTCAGTTGTGGCCGCCATCATTGCGCGCCGCGTGACGTAGACTACTCACACCAAAAACAATCCAATCAGAACGGTCAGAATCTACTGTGAAACTCGCAGTCACAGCTCGTGAGATTTGGGATAGCCATAGCTGTGATGGCGTCACAGCCGTGGAAAACCTCGAAATCACATCTGCGTCACATGATAATGTGCACAGCCACTGTAGCACTCCACAGTGCCCAGTTAACAGCCGGCTTTAGCTTTCCTGCGCATGCGTATAATTCATTTCTTGCTCGATTTCTACAGGCACAAAATCTGTGTACTCAAAGACCGTAATTGCATGACCGTGCCCCCGTGCTTTGAGAAACTTGGCGTAAACGCATCTGCGAGGAAAGTTGTCATAACCTACCCCTGTGTGGAGTGTCCATACCTTTGCTGCTTGAAAATGTCTGCGTCAAACACTTTGGGTATACATGTACTTTCTCTTAGCCACCGGGAAATACCGCATTGCAGCGCATCGATTTGCATATTCTGGTTTCGGGGGTGTTATTCTCCTTTTTTTTTTTTTCCTTTTTTTTTTTTGGGGGGGGGGGGGGGGGGCGCGCTAAGCGTTTCCGTCGCGCAAGAGCTGATTGTGTTTGTTGAGCAGAGGCCGTACATGCGGCGGGACGCGCTATGAATCCTGGGAGATAAACACTGCAGTGACAGGACACGGCCTATTAAGGGTGATTTACAACGAGCGAGAGAGAGAAGCCCTGATTAAGATGAATCGTCATGCTGCTGATTAGCTTTGTAATTTTTATTGCCTTGGCGAGACATCTCTATAGTTCTGGTGCTGCTGTAACGCTTTCTGTGACCCAGTGTGTTGGTGAGTGTTAGTACAAGCTGTGTGGATGTATCTCCGTTGGGGGTGTTTGAGCTTGTGCGAGACAGAAACTAAAAAAAGAAACACGGGTGGTCGATGGTCTAGTGGTTAAGAGACTTACCACCAATGCGAGAGATCAGGGATTCGAGTCCCACTCCGGGCAAAGAATTTTTCCTTCTCGTATGTGGCACCATTCATTCGGGCCGATCGTCGGGGGTTCTCTCCGGGTACTCCGGCTTCCTCCCCCTCTGCTTTGGAAATATTCAGCCCACCAAATTTGAAAAAATAAATGTAACTCTAAATGCCGAAATTTAAATAGCTGAGCTGACCCTTCGCACCACGTGATTGTAATGTGTTTATGTCCAGTGTGTGAGAGTATGCGTGTGATTCACGTGAGCGTGCGTGTTGGGTTCAGTTCGCGGCGCTTTGAGCCGATTCACGATATTGGGTAAAGCGCCTATACAATACTCATTTTTATTATTATTGCATTCCTTCTTGTTTTTCTACGATTTCCATTTCCGATGGGAGGAGCGAAATGCAACTGCCCAGCGTTTTCCTCCCGTAAGAGACCTCATCAATGTCGTGATTTGCTAGAAAGATAGAAACAGCCGAGGAAAGCCGTGTAAGCTAGATAAATGGGAACCCAAACTCTTCGTATGTTCTAAATAAGGCTAATCGGAATTTACGAGCCAAATCGATGAAAGTTCAAAATCTGGAACAGGTTTTAGTTCACCTCAGCATCGACCGACGCTATGACCCCTTTCCAATGCGTCACTCCGAGCTAAAGGAGGCTGTCAGCGTGACGTGTCAGGAGCGATTCTGATCGGGTTAGAGAAGCTGGGCGCTTGCCACGCAACAAAAGCAAGATGGCGAAAGGAGAATTAGTGCGATTGAGTCGTGAAACGGTTCTGATTTCAGTGTCCGTGCGCTGTACCTCGGGTGTCGATGAACTCTTTTCTGGTTCTTCCTGACGCTGCCTGGGGTGTAGGGGGCAGGAGAGACGGGGGAGGGGGGGGGGGGGTGGAGGGAAGGGGGAAGGATGGAGCTAGTTGAGGTGAAAAAGTATGTCCGACCTCAGCCTTTCCTTGCTAAACTAAGAAATAATGAAGGATGCCATGAAAAAACAAAGACAAAAACACGAAAACCCATAAGCTTGCGCGCGCGCGCACACACACACACACACACACACACACACACACACACACACACACAGAGCAAAGTATGACAAACCTTTTACTTGCGGCCATAAGAGGAGAGCTAAAGCGGTGCTCAAAGACAGTAGGGAAGGGGGAGGGGGGAGGACAGCGCTGCTGAACAATATTTGAAATTTTGTACGTTGAACCTTCTGCTAAAGCTTACTACATCCTGCCCTTAATGGCATCTCAGGTATTTAATTTTTAAAAATATTAATCCTCTTCACACCCCTTCTATCTGTAATACGGAATGGATGCAATTTTGTCCGGCTATGGCATTTCTCGTTTCCATTCCTGTCTCCTTTCTATTTCTCTTGCTCTTTACTGTCATCCTATCTTACTTCTTTCTCGGATGCGTGTTCTACGTTTACTCATTTTCAATCTTCTTCAACTTTAATGACACTTTCCAAGTGTTTTTTTCGGGCAGCCGGGATGGCCGAATGGTAGAGCGTTGGACATCTTATGCTTGGGTCGTGAGTTCGTATCCCGGCTGGGGCCAAATATTTGTGTTGGCTTTTTCATCGTTGCCCCGTCTTTGATATCACCAGTATGTGGTGAAAAAAGGACGTTCAGCCCCCCCCCCCCCCCCTTACACTCCTTCGAGACAACTTCGTTCTGCCGCTGACACTCTGAAACTCCGTATCCCTCATGTCAGAACAAAGACCTTTGGTCAGCGTAGTTTTTCATACCAGGGTCCGACACTTTGGAATGATCTCTCAGCATCATCAATCAGATATGCAGACACAAAACCATCCTTCAAGCAAAATCTGAAAACCCACCCAGTGAGTGTGTGTTGACTGTAAGGTGCCCTGAGCTCCGGCGGAATTTTGGTTCATTTGTTGGCAACGGCGTACATTTTGGCTCATTTGTTGGCAACGGCGGACATTTTGGCTCATTACATAGCAACGGCGGACATTTGGGCTCATTTCATGGCAACGGCTGATGTCCCGCGGAAGGCTGTACGTGTAAAGTTATAATTTCCCACATTTCTTATCAAACTGTGATGCTTCCGTCACTGCAAGCAGCATAATTATAGTGGATCAGCGAGCTTGGAAGAGTTACCTCGCGTCCCTTCGGACATTTCATGGCAACGGCGGACATTTTGGCTCATTTCTTGTCAACGGCGGACATTTTGGCTCATCTCTTGGCAACGGCTGACATTTTGGCTCATTTCTTAGCAACGGCGGACATTTTGGCTCATTTCTTGGCAACGGCGAACATTTTGGCTCATTTCATAGCAACGGCTGATGTCCCGCGGAAGGCTGTACGTGTAAAGTTATAATTTCCCACATTTCTTATCAAACTGTGATGCTTCCGTCACTGCAAGCAGCATAATTATAGTGGATCAGCGAGCTTGGAAGAGTTACCTCGCGTCCCTTCAGCAGTCGTGACTGGTTTGGAAAGGGGAGGAGCCTGCAACTCGGAAGAAAAATGGCCAAATATTGTCAGCGGGAGGGCTTTTATTAAGAAGATTGCAATCTGACGCCCTCAATTTCTCCGCCATGATACGGGCGCCCTGGACTAGATTCGCCCTCCCTCGAGACGGGAACGTAGGGATATTGTGCCGGTCGTACTACTTAGTGTCTCCATAACTTGTCTGGTAGTAACTTTACTGATCTAATCATGTTCCATTCGGTACCAAAGACAGTTTACGGTCTGCGATGGGATTCGGAAATTTAATAAGTGTCAGATGACCGTGGCATTTAGTGCAAGGGTGTATGGGGACAGTTGTCTCCGGCAAAGGTGGTAAACGTTTTTAAATCAGGAAACATAGACGTTTTGTTGGTGATATTTATCTCTTTGTCCGTTTCCGTGTTTTATTTTCTTAGTACCTTGTTATTTTGGCTTGAAAGGACAATCGATAATACACGGAAGATATCATACTTAAGAGCCAGATTTTCCGACTACCGCTCGCTCTGGCCCAACAAAAGAGGTAGGGGTCCGCTTAGCAGGGAACATACACATCTAGCGGACATATGGCACGATGCGCTTTAGCGGTTTGCAGCCAGTGGTAAATTCAGATGTCGGTCAGGACATTGAAGTCACATGGGTTTCGATGGCAACTTTACAAGTTTACAAAGCTCTCTAGAACAGACGTTAGGAAGACCACTGAGCCAATACAGTGCCAGCGCCTGCGCGAGACACTGTTGACACAGTGAAACTTGCACATCGTGAAGTAGGTTTTTTTCTTTAACAGTGGGACGCTCCCGGCTGTCATCAGAACCAGGAAGTGTCATCTACGCGCAGGGTTTTATTATTGTCCTGAGGTACAGAAATAGGTGATGCGGAGGTGGATCTCCATCCCGGATTTGGCGTCTCAAGCCCCCTCCTTATGTAAATTCAGTTCCAAAAATTCACTCTTAGCCGTTTCTGTTGGCCTGTGGACATGACAGAACATGTAGACACAGCCGATTATGTGAGGACACTCTGGGCACTGATACGGTGGGGTCTGTGGCGGTGTTCATCTGTTTTAATCATTTGCCAAGATTATTTCTCTATTACGCGCTGCCTTGGCGATTTCCTTCGACGTACGCTATACTCCAAAGCTGATAATCCCTTCCAGCATGAGTTCCTGAAAAAAAAAATGTAAATTCATCAATCAATGGATTGGTGTCTCCGCCATCATTCTCCTGACTTCATCAATATAGAATCTCTCTCTCTCTCTCTCTCTCCCCCCCCCCCCACCCCCGACTGGAGCCAAATATTTGTGCAGACCTTTCTCTCGTTGCCCCGTCTTTGATATCACCCACACGTGGTGGAGAAGGACGTTAAACACCTAACCCCCCCCCCCCCCCCCCACCACCCCCCCCCCCCTCTCTCTCTCTCTCTCTCTCTCTGAGAGAATGTGTGGCTATAGTCACAAGTCTGCCGAAACACTAGCTCGGTCCTTTGTCTCTTGGCTTGTCCCTCGGTGACCGTGCCAGTTAGCAGGTTACACACCATCGCTTGCTATCGGTCACGGTAGACAACTAGTTCAAATGGCAGAGTCATTTCAACAATGTCTGTAAAACTGTGTCTCGTAATCTGTATGGGTGGGTGGGTGTTTGGGGGTTTAACGTTTGTTTGTTTTTCCACCACATAGGGTAATCTGTATGTGTTATCTAGATCTAGAGTGAAATAAATATATACAATCAACGTAGATGCCCGCAAAATGTTGTATGCGTCACATAGACTACGCATTTCACGTAGCCTACGCATCTACAGTGCAGGATCGTAATAGTGGCTTGAACTGGCTCCGACTGGTGTGCAGTGGCTTGTCCTTTTTAACCAGTCTTATCATATTACGGACAAGGGGTGGTAGGGGTCAGGCTTTTAGGAGTTAGCAAAGGTGTGATGACGTAAAAAGCGTCCAAACATTCTCCCTCGTCATATCTGTGCCCCACCAAAACCCCCCGAACAGTTCCTGAATTTGTCCAGTACCCCGGCCATCATTCTTTAGAAACTGGCTACAGTTGGTGGACCAGTCTGTCTGCTGTAGCGACCATCACAGGAGGAAAACCAGGGATCAACCGAGTCCATAGTGCGTCGTGCGGAGCAGACTAATTATCTTGTAAGGGAAATGTCTGTCCGTTCTACGAGCCGTCTTGCTGCGGATCAGATGGGTAGACGCTGCTATGGGAGCCGCAACGATGGCTGCCTCCTGCCGACGGTCACGGGAACCTACCTCACGGACCACTACTTGTCGTTTTAAACAGGTTTATTGCGATACAATTCGTACAAGTAAACAATTAGTGAGCATAAACAAGCACCGCTTATGATTATGTTCAGGGAGGAAGTACGTATGGACAGTATTCCAATGATGGCAGGCTAAACTGGTCAGTAATGACGACAAATTCAGTAAAACTACAAGAGAGAGAGAGAGAGTCAAGAATCAAGAAAACTTTATTTTTCAACGGTAGAGGTAATTAACGTAAAACAGCCAATTTTCATACCTGCCGTTGCTAATTCTAGTAAGAGAGAGACAGACAGACAGACAGACAGACAGACTGAGAGAGAGAGAGAGAGAGAGAGAATCAATGAATCAATGAGTCAATGAAACTGACTAGAGGCAGTTGATGTCAGATAGTCAGTTTTCATACCTGCCGCTGCTAAAAACTGCTATCTATTAACCAAGTGATAAAAAGGAAGAGGGGGGGGGGTGTTCCATGTGTACTCACAACTTTTCTGCAAGATTAAGCCGTCGATAAGTACCATTTATTATTATTTTTATCATTATTTATTAGCGATTTCCGACGAGAAAGCATATATGGTTGGCAGCACAAAAGACAATAAATCACTTGGTTTTCATTATTGCAGAATTTTGTTTTCTGCAGAGAAAGCACTTTGTATAGGGAACAAATTGGTTTTCTCCAGAAAATTCGACAGACAAGCAGACAAAACGGAAGTGACAAAATATTTTTTTTCTGCACATCTTCAAACCACCACGTCACACCCCGTGCAACTCAAACACCACATTAATTTTTGCGGTTGACAGAAAAGTCTTCCTACAACCGGTCCTCCAAAATAAAGGCTTCTTCTCACGTTCACACCAGTAGTTGCAGTCTCGTTGCACCTGCGCCACTTCTGCCCCACCACTGGTACTGTTTTCCTTGTTACCCCAGCCCCAGACCTACCCATTCACGCGCGTGCGCGCGCGCGCGCGCGCACACACACACACACACACACACACACACACACACACACACACACACACACACACACACACGATGCGCGAGTGATTGAGCGACCAATAACAGGAACTTTGCACTCGGCGAGGGACATCGCTGGTACTACCCGCGGGACACTGAACTTCCGATTACCTTGCCTATCGGACACGGAAAGTCACTGGGGAGATCCAAATAATCACTGTAATTTGGTTGTCTTCCAGTGTTATACCCGGCCCTCTGGCTAACCGCAAACACAGTATACAACGCTGACTTTGTGCGCTTTTCGCTTTCTTCCGCTTTGAATCTTGTGTAGCTTTGGGCAGACTTTAAAATCTCAAGACGTATGACACGCATACAACAGAGTGTGGAAAACTGTTCATCGAGTTTGATTAATTTGTGCATCAGAATCACTCACTTAGGTCACAATATAGCATCTAAAACCATGACGGTGACTGGCCGGCGTATATGTTGTCCAAGAAGCGTACCGATGACATCATTTGGTTGCGGACTGAGGACCAGCTATTCGGCGCTGATTGGTTGCTATTTTTAGACGATTTTTCGAGTCCCAATTTGATCAGGAATGGACCGTGGGCTCAAAGAAAGTCGAATTTCTCTGCTAGCAGAAACCACTACACAAAGTCCCGAAAACGGCCGCGATGGCCAAATGAAATATTCTTCTATCTGGCAAACGGCGTCAGAGCTTCGAAAGCGGCAGTTTTCCGTAGAACACAGAGGCTTTCATGGGTTAAACTTGGCGTGACACAAGCTTAAGTTTGGCTATCGGTAGTTTGATTTCAAAACTTAATAACTGTTGTCATGGACGCCATAGGGAGTTGCTGCAGAACGTCACTTGGTGCACAAGTGAACTTTCAACAGATGATTTGAGAGTTACAATGAGATGCAGTCTAACAGAATACAGTAGTATGTCGGCGAGTGAACTGCCATGTAGCTGATATATGACTGAAAGAGCAGAAGACACAGACCGGCGACGAAAGAATAAAACTCTGATGCTCATGATCAGAACACCTTCAACAAGACCCACAACTGATACACTACGATCCGACTTATCGACTGAATTGCCTTCTCAAGGGGCAGTGTAAATACAATAGATGTACCGGCCCCCGTAGTGTAGTGGTTAGCACTTCGGATCATGGACCGGGAGACCCGGGTTCGAATCCCAGCCGAGGCAAGCGGGATTTTTCCTACCTAGGTCGGCTCCTACCCAGAGCGGGTGTGCTATGGGCCCGATGGGGAGGCTGTTGTCACACAGCCGAGTTTCACCCACTTCACGGGTGCGACTTTGGGGGTGCTTCCCTTAGTATGACACGTCTTATGACGTGGATGATTACACGGCCGGCACCGCAGGTGCCGTAGTTCCCGGGCCTGGTTACTGCCGGGATATTTATGACAGGAAGCGTGGAATGCGGCCCTGTCCCGCAGTCCCAAACCACGTGGACCTCCATAGCATCATCTTACTATCATCCTCATCTCCATCATCATGCATAATAAAAATTGTCCCAGCTTCCGAGTCCTCCGTGGGTTCCACCCATTACCTGGGAGGAACACCACTGGAGTTGGCAAAGAGTTGGGGCAGAAAAAAAAAACAAAAAAAAACCAATAGATGTATTTTAGAGGGGCAGAGAAAGAGACCTGGGCCCGTATGTAAAACTCGAGGTTAATTTAACCCACGGCTACGCGCCTAACCCAGATTAGGATAAAAGAAACCTCAAAACAAAATTAAATATAAAAAAGGAAGCGAAGAAAGGAAGGGAAAAAAAATCCTTCTATAACAGCTCAGGCACCTCCCTGGAATGGGCCAGCTTCCTGATTTAAAACCCCCAAAAAACACAGAAAATTTAATCTTAGAGCTAGTTCATATCGAGGGTAGGCCGGGGATCCGGGGTGGTCGAATGGCAGAGCGTTGGACTTCTAATACTCGGGTCGTGAGTTCGATCCCGGCTGGGGCCAAATATTTGTGCTGGCTTTTTCATCGTTGCCCCGTCTTTGATATCACCCTATGTGGTGGAAAAGGACGTTAACACCCCCCCCCCCCCCAAAACACCCACCCACTCGAGGGTAGGCGCTAAAAGCCCTAACCTCGACTATTACAAACGGGCCCTGGCGTTTCACTCAGAGAAAGACAGAGAGGGGCGCTGGACGAGGGGGGGGGGGAGGGGGTGAAGGAGCATAGTCTATAAACAAGGGTTCGGAAACTGTGCGTCCATTACAGAAGCCATTTGGAGGTTTCCAACAAGTGAGAGTTAGCTAGGTGACGGCAGCTCTGTCTGTCTCGGTCCCTTGTTTCTGAGGGCGGCCGACGGCTTTCTAGCCAATTACAGCTCAGCAAGTACTCCACACCATGAGCCTGACACACACTCTCCTGGGAAATTACCCCAAAAAATACCACCTCCTGTGGCAGAAATGAAAAACTAAGCCCGGCATTAAATGGGGATTACTTTTCAAAGTTATGATAAATTGGAATCTTTCTCTCATTTTTTTTTTTTTTTTTTTCGTCTCCTTTTCATTCCGAGGTGAGTACAGTCTGCCCTGGAGTTTCTAGTGTACGTACTAGACAGCTTCGTTCCGCTGCTGACACTCGGAAACCCCGTATCCCTCATGTCAAGACCTTTGCCAGTGGTCAGCGTAGTTATTCATACCAGGGTCCGACTGTTGGAATGATCTCCCAGCATCAATCAGATATACAGACATAGAACCATCCTTCAAAACAAATCTGAAAACCCACCTCTTCAGCCTTCAACCAATAACTGTTGCTACATCATCAGTCGTCATCTTGTGTGTGTGTGTGTGTGTGTGTGTGTGTGTGTGTGTGTGTGTGTGTGTGTGTGTGTGTGTGTGTGTGTGTGTGTGTGCGCGCGCGCGCGCGATGCTTCACATTATGTGTTTGTAGTTAAATGTATGTGTGGAGGCATGTTGTGTGTGTTTCTGGGTGAGTGAGTGTGTGTTGATTGTAAGGCGCCCTGAGCTCCCGCGAGAGGGAGGGCGTCCCCTTAAGTACCCATATTATTATAATAATATATTATTATTAAATTTTGCACGATGCGCAATTCCTCCCACTCGGGAATACGGTAAAGCCTATCAGTGAATCTTGTTCTTTCGAGTTTTATTGTTAAAGTTCATGTAATAGAGACCGCTAGGAATAGGAGACTAAAAAATCATTGACCGGTTTACTCTCGTGTTTACACATTAGCTAGAGTAATCGCCCATTCGTCATCGGTTAATGCCCTACCCCCTCCTCCATCCCCACCACGAAACAAAAAGTTAACAAATAAATTCTCCTACACTGACAAACAAATTCGGCAGCTGGGATACATATCGTGAAACTTAATGGGAATGTGAAAGATTTACTTTAATGCTATAATCGAAATATTCTGCGTGTGTGCCCTAGCGGCACTCGGCTCGGTCGTTCAAGAGCAGTGACTGCGCAGATAATCACTAGAGGATATAGGCAGAGGCTTGTAAGCTGATGATGGCGGCCACTGATGTGACCTTGACCTTCGGTGTGAAATTTGAAGAGACAAATTGAAAACTCTTAACAGCGCACAATAAATTTTCCAGTCCAATAAATTTTTTCCAATAAATATATATATATATATATATATATATGCGTCCCTTTACAAATTGCGTGATCATTATTCAAGGGCCCTTCAGTTTGAAGTGGGGAGCCGGATTTGCCGAATGGTAGAACGTTGGATTACTAATGCTCGGGTCGTGAGTTCGTATCCCGGCTGGGGCCAAATATTTGTGCTAGCTTTTTCATCGTTGCCCCGTCATTGATATCACCCGTATGTGGCGGAAAAGGACGTTAAACTCCCAAATACCTACCCACCCTTAATTTGAAGTGGAATGTAGGAACTCAGCCACATGGACTTCAACGGAACTATTCGGTATTTCTCTGAAGGAATTCGAAAGATGAATTGCGCAAGTAGTGGACTATTTTTGTATTTTTTACCACTGTTACATTCCGTTTGCCGAAAGAAATGTAGTGTTTTCTCACTCCAATTTCCAGCAAACGATACATTTTCTTTGAACATTGTCAGACGAACAAAGTGTACCTGACTACCGTCCCCCGTAGTGTAGTGGTTAGCACTTCGGACTATGGACCGGGAGACCCGGGTTCGAGTCCCAGCCGAGGCAAGCGGGATTTTTTCTACCTAGGTCGGCTCCTACCCAGAGCGGGTGTGCTATGGGCCCAATGGGGAGGCTGTTGCCACACAGCCGAGCTTCACCCACTTCACGGGTGCGACTTTGGGGGTGCTTCCCTTGGTATGACTCGTCTTATGATGTGGGTGATTACGCGGCCGGCACCGCAGGTGCTGTAGTTCCCGGGCCTGGTTACTGCCGGGATATTTATGACAGGAAGCGTGGAATGCGGCCGTGTCCCGCAGTCCCAAACCACACGGACCTCCATAGCATCATTTTACCATCATCCTCATCTCCATCATCATGCATAATATAAAAAAATTGCCCCAGCTTCCGAACCCTCCGTGGATTCCACCCATTACCAGGGAGGAACACCATTGGAGCCGGCAAAGAGTTGTGGCAGCAAAAAAAAAAAAAAAAAGTGTACCTGACTCAGAGACCCAGCCAAATTCCATTTTTGTTTCTGTCACCGTTAAGTCTCCACCCTCTAGGTGACTTAGTGAACCATGACGACAAAAAAATACAAAATTCAACCCTAAGAAGGCCGGCCTCCAAAACGTCTCCCGGTCCATTGCATTCCGCATGTCCGTTATATAGTGATATCTGAATTCCATGATTCATCTACATCCAGACTCGGGGCCTAGTAGAGGTAAACAAACTCCCACAGTTTGACCGAATTGACGCAAAGTGCCCCCATGTGCCGCAGAGCAAAACCTGCAACATACGCAGTACAACAACAAAAATGTATCCAGTTGGGTCAGTGAAAACGGCATTTGTGCTGACAGACTTTTCATAAAGGAAATAGTTTCAGATAATTATACGCTTCTACATTTCTTCGGCAAACAGACTATAGCAGGTCATTCATTTCAAAATCCGTAACTGACCACACGTTTTGTAAAGGCAAGTTTTATAGTGTACATGTGTACACGCACAGCACATGCGCACAGGGGAGTAAAACGCCTCAGTCAGAGATGCCGTATGAAGAATATCTAATGTCGATGTAAGCTATCGAACAAGAAAATCCAGGAAGGACAAAATTTAAATAATTGTCACAGTGCTGTTCGACCTATTACGTACAATGTACCAACCCCGTTTGTTAATTCGACCGAAAAAAAAACCCTGCACGTTAAAAATCAAGAAACCTGTGTGTGCATTATACGTAACTGGGTGCATCTCGCTGTGAAAACTCTCTGTAAATTGCCCATGCTACACCTGGAGTGTGTCTGCGTCGAGTGTGAGTGCATGCCTCTGTGTGTGTGTGTGTGTGTGTGTGTGTGTGTGTGTGTGTGTGTGTGTGTGTGTGTGTGTGTGTGTGCTCTCGCGCGTGTAAATGCGTGCATATTTATCGACACACGGCCGTTCAGTCAAATACGACAGACTGCTCACATGACAGACAAGCTGTCGAAAGCAGCTGCTTATGTCAATGTGTGCCACGCATTCACACCGGGCGAACTATTTGTCCCCAGCCATGTGTATCATACATATCCCAGCAGACTAGAGCCAAGACAGAGAGCGCCGAAATCCACTCACTCGATCCCGTCAACACTAACCTGAACGGACACACACAATTCCCCCCTGTATCATTCATAATAGTTTCATTTTCTCCTAATGGTAAACACGAGGCTTGTTGTTGTTTTTTTTTGTTTTTTTTTGTTTTGTTTTGTTTTGTTTTCTCTCTCTCTCTCTCTCTCTCTCTCTCTCTCTCTCTCTCTCTCTCTCTCTCTCTCTCATACGTGGTGGAAAAGGACGTTAAACTCCCAAACACCCATTCACCCACCCACCTCTCTCTCTCTCTCTCTACATCATCTTTATCCGGGAAAGAATGGATGTTAGTCAGGTAAGCTAGGGTTTAACGTCCCCGTCACAATAGTGATTGGAGACAACGGACAGGTTATGGTGAGGGTGTAGGGAGGAGGAGCAGGAGGGGGTGTGGCTCGGGGAGTGATACCTATCCTAAGGGAAAAGGAAACAGTCCAGCTGAACACGATTCAGTCCAGTCAGAAGCCTCTGATCTGATCCATCCTTTGACTGCGATGGGGCTGTTACAGAAACAGGTCCGGTTATACAGTCAAAGGGAACAGTTCCTTCTTGCAATGGAACTGCTCGAAACAGTAAATTGTCAAGTGCAATCGTGTCGTGTTATGTTATAGCCTCGAGCTCTGTCAAAGGCGGGTGTTACCATTGGTGGAAACAAAAACAAAAAAACACGCAGCTTTGTCACTACAATCAGTTACTGAAATGAGTTAATATCTTTGTATTTCTTTAGCTCTCGGCATGGTTATTTTCGCCATGGACTAATTTGTAATTGTTGCACTTTTTTAAAAATTCAAATCCCGCGTGGTAGGCAGGCAGGGAGTGTTAATGGTTGTTATTGGAGATGGGGAAGTGTTGTTGTTGTTGTTTTTTCTGTTGTTTTGGTTGGGGGGGGGGGGTAAGTTTGTAATGGATTTTTTGTTTGTTTGTTTTGGTTGCTGAATTTTGTTTGTGTTTGTTGATTTGTTTGTTGGGGGGTGTTGTTGTTGTTTGTTTCTTTGTTTCTTTCTTTCTTTTGTTTTGTTTTGTTTGCTTTGGGTGTTTTTTTTTTGTTTTTTTTTTTTTTTTTTCGTTTGTTTTGTTTTCTTTTTTCGGGGGTGTTTTGTTTGTTTTGGTTTGTTTTGGATTTTTCTTTTTTTTCCTCTCATTTGGGGGCGGTGGAGAGAAGACGGTAGTTGCTCCCCTCCCCCCCCCCCTCTCTCTCTCTCTCTCAACAAAAGACTCCTTCAAAAAGAAGGCCTAACGTTCGGCTGCAATACGCATAGACCCAAGGAACATGATCTCGTCCAGTTCAACCTATCACGCTCATGCCTGGCGTACATCTAGAGAAAACCACGAAGTTGGTGCAGAGCCAATAGTGAGACTTAGTAGGACTTCGTACGGAGGACTTCGTTGAGCAGCGTAACCGATTTACATGTAAATTAGGCTCACACGGCAGAGGCCGCGAGCTGCTAACGCGCTGCGATTAGCTAATGGTACCCGTAACGTGCCTAATTTACATGCAAGTGGGTTACGCTGCTCAACGAAGTTTTCCGTACGAAGCCCTACTAAGTCTCACTAATAACTCGATTTTCGGACATGTCATTTCCTCTGACCTGTGGACATTCGAGTGACCCGGGGGGCAGGAGACGGTAGACGTGTGCTGTCAGCCATGCCGGGCGGGGTTGGAAAGGGTCAGCTATTCGGAGACTGGATGAATGGCTGGAGTTCACGGCTAAGTTCATGGATATTGGGGGTTAGAACAGCAGAACAAGGACATCGATATGATCACTTCGTTAATTAATACGTATAGAGTACACTGCCTTGAAACAGGTGTAGACTGACGGAGCGTTCTGCTTGGCGGCTGTGGTCAAAGCGAATACAAATGCACGACTGAGGTCTCAAAATGCCTATATATTCCCTATAAGCCTCAGGCAGCATAGTCACCCCCCCCCCCCCAACATGCTTCAGTCTAGAGACAAAAATTACCATGCATAGGCCATTCAAGGGTGGGGTGGGTGTTTGGGGGTTTAACGTCCTTTTCCGACACATACGGGTGATATCAAAGACGGGGCAACGATGAAAAAGCCAGCACAAATATTTGGCCCCAGCCGGGATACGAACTCACGACCCGAGCATTAGAAGTCCAACGCTCTACCATTCGGTCACCCCGGCTCCCCCATAGACCATTCAAGGGCACGCACTTGACAAGGAGTTTAAAAATAAATGAATATATCCTTTCCGTGCAGGACTCACTGGAATAATGCTAGTCTACTTTCTCTTTAGGCCAGAAAGTCGCTTCACCCAAATCAGCTCGCGTCGACTTTGCCGCTCTCCAGCGCAAAAAGTCCCAGCTTCGCTGACAGCTTGCCTCTTGTTTGCGGCCCCCTGGCATGCACCTTGGCCCACAAATACAAAAATCACGAAAATCACGCTTTTCCATGACAACAAAAATCATTACACACTGGCACACTCGCCAAACAGGGTTCCTCAAATAAACACCAAACATGACCCCACGGTCAGTATTGTGTCCTTATGCTTGTGCCGAGTAAGAGTAGAATGAAAGATTATCGACAAGTGGGTGGGGTGGGTGTTGGATGGGTGGATGTTTGGGAGTTTAGCGTCCTTTTCCACCACATAGGGTGATATCAAAGACGGGGCAACGATGAAAAAGCCAGCACAAATATTTGGCCCCAGCCGGGATACGAACTCACGACCCGAGCATTAGAAGTCCAACGCTCTACCATTCGGCCACCCCGGCTCCCCTTATCGACAAGTAAACAATTATCTAAGTGGTACGTTTGCTTGTCCGGGTGTATGGCGTGACCCCACGGCCCCCGCCACATTGACACCCAACCATGCAGCGAGGGCTGTTTACAGTTTACAGTAGGTTGCATTACTTTCGGCCTGTGAGTAACTGCTACCAGTTCAATTTCCTTTATTATTATCCAAATTTGGGCAATTTGTTGTTAACAGCGGCACTAAACACACATCACAGACCTCAACGAGTAAATACTTATTATAAGATAAGATGCCCCCCCCCCTCCACACACACACACACACACACACACACACACACACACACACACACACACACACACACACACACACACACACACACACACACACACACACACACACACACACACACACACACACACACACACACACACACACGAATGCACGCATCCACGATTTCAGAGGCTTCAATGTGTGTGTGTGTGTGTGTGTGTGTGTGTGTGTGTGTGTGTGTGTGTGTGTGTGTGTGTGTGTGTGTGTGTGTGTGTGTGTGTGTGTGTGTGTGTGTGTGTGTGTGTGTGTGTATGCGTGTGTGATAGTCATTTTTCACGTAAAACCTGAAATTGGTCAGTTCTAGACACACACACCCCGACACACATACACACCGACACACACACACACACACACACACACACACACACACACACACACACACACACACACACACACACACACACACACACACACACACACACACACACACACACACACACACACGCACGCACACACACACACACACACGCACGCACGCACACAAAAACACACACGCGCGCACAAACACACACAACCTTCACCAACACAAACAACAAAAAACACAATTTCTACCGCCACCACCACCAACTGTGACCACCACCACCAACAACAACAACTGTGACCACCACCACCACCACCAACAACACCACCACCACGGACATCACCACCACCACCAACAACAACAACAACTGTGACCACCACCACCGCCACCAACAACAACAACAACAACACAACACAACGTCACCACTATTATGCCAGTGTAAAAGTGCAAGGTGATAGCGCGTGAGTGGATGTATTGTACAGCATCTTACAGCCATGCGACAAACAAAGCCAGCTTCCCCTGACCGGTCGGCCCGATCGAGACATCAACAACGTGGAATTGCAGATGCCGACAGTCGACTGACGTAAATGCCTTCTTTTTTTCCAACTCATTTATTCGCACTTGTGGCGTTTTCAGGACAGTGTTGCCGACTTTCCGCACATCTGCGACAGAGGGGGATGGCTGTTTTGAAATGACTCGCTCGACCCGCTCACGCGATATCAATCCGAGAATATGAAAATTGAACCTGCCACCGACCCCCGTAGTGTAGTGGTTAGCACTTCGGACCATGGACCGGGAGACCCAGGTGCGAGTCCCAGCCGAGGCAAGCGGGATTTTTCCTACCTAGGTCGGCTCCTACCCAGAGCGGGTGTGCTATGGGCGCAATGGGAAGGCTGTTGCTACACAGCCGAGATTCACCCGCTTCACGGTGAGACTTTGGGGGTGCTTCCCTTGGTATGACACGTCTCATGATGTGGATGATTACACGGCCGGCACCGCCAGTGCCGTAGTTCCCGGGCCTGGTTAACACCGGGATATTTATGACAGGAAGCGTGGAATGCGGCCTTGTCCCGCGCCCGCAGTCTCAAAACCACACGGACCTCCATAGCATTATCTTACCATCATCCTCATCTCCACCATCATGCATAGTACAAAATTGCCCAAGCTTTCGAGCCCACCGTGGATTCCACCCGTGACCTGGGGTTAACACCACTGGAGCTGGCAAAGAGTTGGGGCAACAAAAAATTAATTAACCTGCCAGTTTAGACAAACTACTCTCTCTCTCTCTCTCTCTCTCTCTCTCTCTCTCTCTCTCTCTCTCTCTCTCTCTCAAGACAGCCTGTAAGGTAGGCAGCAATGCCTAAATGCTCTGTCCTGATTCAAAACGTTTCATCATCATCATCATCATCATCATCATCATCATCATCTCTCTGTGCTTACGTAATTATCTATACATCTCTTCTCACTTGTCAGGCGTTTATTTTCGTTGCAACGGCTGATTGAAAATAAATTGACAAATGTTTTCTGTCAAATCACTTCCGTTGTTAAAGGAAGTTTGCTCTCTCTCTCTCTCTCTCTCTCTCTCTCTCTCTCTCTCTCTCTCTCTCTCTCTCTCTCTCTCTCAAATACTTGATAAATGAGAAGATAACTGTCTGACGCAGCCCTCATTTGTGTCAAATTATAGTCGTCTCCTCGTTTTTGTCCCAAATAATGATCTGCTAATTCACGAGTTTTTGCGAAGCATGCGCGTGGAAGTGAAAAGCGCGAAAATGCACCCTCCCCCCCCCCTTTTTTTTTTTTTTTTTTTGTAAGAGTAAGCACGGGTGTAGCCTCAATTGACTCGGGTGTTTCTGGTGCTAACCCGCTTCTAACTTCTCGACGATGATTGCTCGCACGCAAAGCCAACCCTGTTCCGGGCTCCGTCGATAACTCCAGGCGCCTGCGACGACGGCCAAGTCGGGCTAACCGAGACCGTGCCGAGCTGAGTGATACTTAAGAAGGAAAAAACAAAAAATACTCGGTGACAAGGAAAGTGGACAGCTGCGAACAACTTTGAGGTCCCCGTGTTGTTTCACAGTGTGCACAGAAGCGGTGAAAACTGTCGCATTCACCAGCACAGTACATTTTCAGGGGGGGGGGGGGGGGGGGGGTAAAAATATTCTGAGCTTATCCCAGTCAGATATACATCCTTATTCATGTGGATCCGACGCCTTCCATGTAGTATTGTCTAGCTGACAGATCTGTTTCTCTGTACTTTTCAGTGTTTTATGCCCGAGGTCGCGTGTATACTTGCTTTTTCACTGTTATTTCAAAGTGTGCACAGAAGCGGTGAAACTGTCGCATTCACCAGCACAGTACATTCTCGGCCTGTTTCGAGATCATTGCCTGCATGAGTTGTCCCCCATGCATACACAGACCCGCAGCATGCATGCATTTTTCGTGGCGAAGAATATTTCCTTCTCGTATGTGGCGCCGATCATTCGGGCCGATCGTCGGGGGTTCTCTCCGGGTAGTCCGGCTTCCTCTCCCTCTTCCTTGGAAATGTTCAGCCCACAAAATTCGA
The DNA here is from genome assembly GCA_018292915.2 of Batillaria attramentaria. Lineage (NCBI taxonomy): Eukaryota > Metazoa > Mollusca > Gastropoda > Batillariidae > Batillaria > Batillaria attramentaria. Next base: position 360,737 of record JACVVK020000096.1, read on the forward strand.
AAAATAAATGCAATTCTATTATTCTAAATTCCGATTTAGTAGGATTTCGTACGGAGGACTTCGTTGAGCAGCGTAACCCATTTGCATGTAAATTAGGCACGTTACGGGTGCCATTAGCCAATCGCAGCGCGTTAGCAGCTCGCGGCCTCTGCCGTGTGAGCCTAATTTACATGTAAATGGGTTACGCTGCTCAGAGAAGTCCTCTTTACGAAGTCCTACTAAATCTGCCTAATATCATCCTTACTTCGTGTAAAAAGAGGGAGTTAAAACCGGCAAAATAACCAGCCTCTGTTAAACTCCTAGTGGTCGTGGGACATGTGCGTTTGAAAGGTCTGCAGTCTCAGCAAAAAGCCGCAAACATTGTGTTGTTTTTTTTTTAACTGCGATTCCTTCGACTGTGCATAATCCAGGCAACTCTGTCACAGTTGCAGAGTTTTCAGCGCTTCGGAGACCGTTATAACTGAAACCAGAGCGCGAGTTTGCCGTGACATCATTGTGCTTTTGGTAAGTGAGCGAGACACATCGCTAGGGTGTCTAGCGGGTGTTGTCTGTTGAGTGTTGCACGGTCTTTCTCGCTCAATGTCAAAACGCAGTCTGAACTGTGAAATCAGTCTGTCCTTCTTTTTTTTTCTTTTCTTTTTTTTTTTTTTTTGCTGCCCCAACTCTTTTTGCCAGCTCCAGTGGTGTTCCTCCCAGGTCATGGGTGGAATCCACGGAGGGCTCGAAGGCTGGGGCAATTTTTATTTTGCATGATGATGGAGATGAGGATGATGGTATGATGAGGACGATGCTATGGAGATCCGTGTGGTTTGGGACTGCGGGGCAGGGCCGCGGCCGCATTCCACGCTTCCTGTCATAAATATCCCGGCATTAACCAGGCCCGGGAATTACGGCACCTGCGGTGCCGGCCGTGTAATCATCCACATCATAAGACGTGTCATACCAAGGGAAGCACCCCCAAAGTCGCACCCGTGAAGCGGGTGAATCTCGGCTGTGTAGCAACAGCCTCCCCATTGCGCCCATAGCACACCCGCTCTGGGTAGGAGCCGACCTAGGTAGGAAAAATCCCGCTTGCCTCGGCTGGGATTCGAACCCGGGTCTCCCGGTCCATGGTCCGAAGTGCTAACCACTACACTACGGGGGCCGGTGTCCTTGGCATTTTTAGGGATTGCAGGGACGCTGAAAACTCTGTGACTGTGACAGAGTTGACTGTGTATTTTGCACAGCCGGTCGGATCGATAGCTCTTTAAAACACGTTGTTTGTGGCTTTTTCCATGAGATTGCAGACCTTTAACCAGCCCTACTGAACTCGCGGGCAGTCATTTATCACGAGGGCCGGGCCGTCAGCCGTGATCTGCCAGCAGCTTGACACGTCTCATTAGTAACGCACGGCTGGCGACATTATTACATCTTATCTAGTCCGTCATTGCCTGTTCCCGTCCACTACTGTGCCGGCTGCCTTTCGCCGCGTGCATGTCATTACCACAGTCACCCAATGAGGCTGAATAATTAACCCACAGTATGGTCAGTGGGTCCTATCGTTGGCAGAGATTACAGCGTATAGTGAGCAGAAAGGTTTCCTGCTTTGTGTGAGTCGGCCCGCTACAGGAAAATAATAATTAATGCGGAGTCTTGTGCATGTACGCTCTTTCATGCAAGAGATGACAATACAGAGTACTTGATATTGGTCACGTTACCGATTCTTGCTCTGTGATTAGTTCTATCACAGCGAGGCCCTCATTTGCATACTGAATTCCTGAGCCGGTACTGTCTGGTCCGTGTAATCAGCTACTTAGGTATAGTTCGCCCCCTTGTGTCATTTGCACCTGCTGTAAACTCACTGCGACCGTGTAAACAACATAGCGATTGCACCATTACCACAAGGTAACCCCAACCCTAAATCTAAACCTAACCCTAAACCGATCTAAGCAGGCGAACTGTACTAAATGACCGTGGATGCGTTGGTATAGTTATCCAGATACGACCCAAGGGTGCGAACTATGCGAACTGAACGCTACACAGTCGCCAGCTACACAGTCGCCAGCTTCTGCCAACCAGAGCCAGTGATCCAGTTTTCGGACACGCCATTTTCCACCAAATACGGATGAAATCAAAGACGGGGCAAGGATGAAAAAGCCAGCACAAATATTTGGCCCCAGCCGGGATACGAACTCACGACCCGAGCATTAGAAGTCCAACGCTCTACCATTCGGCCACCCCGGTGTCGTAGAATATTTCGGAACCAGGATAAATCGGAATCGGTTCCCCAAAATCCTAGGATATTTCGGAACCAGTCCCATTTATCCCGCACCTGGCAGACAAAATTCATGTGGCCTAATGACCTTCTAGACGGTTCCGAAATATGCTGGTGGTTTTCAAATATCCTGTCACTAGAGTCAGGATAAATCGGAATGGTTCCGAAAAATCCTGCTACCAGGACCAGGATAAATCGGAATGGTTCCCATTCGTCCCGGTTCCGAAATATCCTGTGACACCGGTTCCCAAAGAGAGAGAGGGGGAGAAAACTGCCGCTGAAGCAAGAATTGTGACAGTCATGAGTGACAAGCTTGAGTGAGAAGTCTCATAATTATTCGCAGTGTCGGGATTCCGGTGAACGTTAGGTTAATTTGAACGATGAATAGTGCAGACGTTAGGTCATTCATTTCTGAGCTGAGAATTTAGAGCTAGAAAGAGACCATACACGCATAGGCCTATTTCATTTGATCGTCAGTTTTCACCCCGCCGAAATTCGCCGCTCTATGATTACCCAAAATCAGAGGAAGGAAGCAAAGCCTATTTCTCTTCCGTACTGACAAATTGTTCTCATCCAGTTGTTGCAAAAACAAATCAATCAAAAATGCAAGAATATATTTTATCCAAACTTTTGTGATTGTTCAAAGTCGACTTGTTGGACTTTCTATGCTCGAGTCGTGAGTTCGATTCCATGCCGGGGCCAAAAAGTTGTGCAGGTCTTTTGTCGTTGCCCCGTCTTTGATATCACCTATACATGATGGAAAAGGATGTTAAACTCCCATACCCACCCTCAACGCCCATTTCAGAGGCTTCACTCTCTCTCTCTCTGTCTGTGTGTGTGTGTGTGTGTGTGTGTGTGTGTGTGTGTGTGTGTGTGTGTGTGTGTGTGTGTGTGTGTGTGTGTCAGTGATAGTCATTTTTCACGTAAAACCCGAAATTGGTCAGTTGTAGACACACATACCCCCCCCCCCCCACACACACACACACACACACACACATCAGCGTTAAAATAATTTTCTAAGTCTGATGTGCAGAATAGTTGTACAACCATTTAGTGTAGCTGATGCAGAGGGCGAGTAGTCCTCGCAAGGGGCATGATTAGGGAATATTGGACAGACATTTGTCAGCTGGTTTGTCTCCCTTGGTCTGGGGACATGCGGGAGGGAGTACAATCGATAAATCACTGAAACTGACTTGATCGTGCAAAGATGAAGGTAGCTTGAATACAAGGAAAATACAAATACATCATACAAAAATAAAACACAGAAATCAAACACACACACACACACACACACACACACACACACACACACACACACACACACACACACACACACACACACGAACGGACAGAGTGGGGTTGGGGGGTGTTTGGGAATTTGACGTCCTTTTACACCACGCAAGGGTGATATTTCGACGAGAAAAAGGCCAGCACAAATATCCGGCCCCAGCCGGGACTCGAACTAACGACCCGACTCACCCGAGCATTGAGAGTCCAACGCTGTACCATTCCACGAACGGACATGGATGTTATGTACAAAGTAACTCCACACGCAAACGGCGTCGGATTTATTTCTTTCTCTGATAATCTGTTTGCGTAGCCTTGTCCCGCAGAGGGAGGCTTCACTTTTCAACTTCTGTCCCTCGGTACGCTGGAAAACTCAAAGATCTTAATTGCTAGGGTTACGCTGGATGTCAGCGAAAGTAGTTACAGCTGGAGAAGGATCGACCTGATTTGTCTTTTTCAATCCTGCGGGAGCCGAGACAGCCGAACGGTAGAGCTTTGGACTCTCAAGGCTCGGCCGTCGTGAGTTCGAACCCCGGCTGCGCCCAAATATTTGTGCTGGCCTTTTTCTCGTTGCCACGTCTTTGATATCGCTCGTACGTGGTGGAAAAGGACGTTAAACTCCCAAACACCCACCTCACCCTTCCAGTCGGACAGCACAGAAGAAAGACGAAGGCTTCAGGAAGCAAGATCCAGAATTTCGAGATAAAAATAATGAAGGTTTTT
>JACVVK020000096.1:367500-377500 GCA_018292915.2 Batillaria attramentaria
GTCCCTTTCATAACCGGGGCAAGGATGAATAAATCACGCACGCTCTCGTGGAATCTAAGCAGCTCACTCACACAGCAGACGCCTATTACACGTCACTGTTGGACACTAGATGTTGCAGTTGGTCCCTGAGCCTTTTCCCCATGGACTACAAAACAAAGAAAACCAGAAAAAAGGGGGGTGGGGGTAAAAAAAAAAAAAGCATAGAGAGAGGCAAAATGTCTCGATGCCATGCTAATTCATCCATCAAAGTGTCTGTGGGTAAACAACACCCCTGGACCTGATCGTCCTTTGTGTGATGGGCGCAATCCTAGACTAACACCAGCCCCGCTCAGTGCTACAAGTTCGTGTCAACATTTTCCAGGTTGGGTTTTTTTCTGTTTCTTATGCGCGTGCTGTTGTCTGTTGACTATGAGCTGGCATGATGAAGGGGAAGCCACGGATTTAACGAAGGAAACAGATTATAATACCCTTGGTTTTCTGGGTTGTTGTTGCTGTTGTGTTTGTTTGTTTTGTTTTGTTGTTTCTGTAGTTGTTTTTGCTTGTTAATGTTTTTGTTTTTCTGGGTCGCTGTTGGCCTCCTTTAAAAACAATACCACTTTTGTTATACAGTGTATCTTCGGTTCGAGGGGCGGAGCGATTTCAAAGACATTGAAACACAAGGGGGGGGGGGGGGAAGGGGAGGGATAGTGGGAGGGAGGAAGAGAGACAGAGAGGCAGACAGGCGACCAACGGACATCGAACACTTGGACTGCGCACGAAAACTTTCTACAAAGTTAATTTGGGTCTTACCGATCAAGCTACAAAATGCTAACTTCAGTATCAGATATCTGAAACGACAGGAAAATCTGCTAAGGCGTTAAATTAGAAATATGAAACACTGGAAATTGAAGAAACGGAAGTTCGGGGTTTTGGGTTTGTTTGTTTTTTTAGAAAAGACAAAGAACGTAGCCCCTTTTACCAGCAGCGTGTTTTCAAGTTTTAAGCAGCGAGAGCGAAAACAAAAGAATGGCAACATTTTGCGTGTGGAAGGGGAGTAAAATGTCTCAATTTCTGAGCGACGGAGGGACAATTTTTGCCGGTGTAACAAAAGAAAAACCTTGTGGGCAAGAGTTCCATTGACTTGTGCAACACAGAAACGTGACTCTCTCATGGGGGTTTTGCGATGAATGCGTCTTTTAAACACGATCCGGTAGATCGGTTTTTGTAATCAATGAAGGCCGTTCTTGTTGGATTCTGCAACTCCGTGAAAGGTCTGCCTCTCCCATCACGCCTTGTTGACGCTGTTGCTGCTGCTGTTTGTACTGTTGTTGTCGTCGACGAGATATTGTTTTTGCAATATTCTCGTTGTCGTGATGATGGTTTTTGAACAAGTCGTTGCCACCGTAATGCTATCGTTTTGTTTGTTTCTGTTGGTGGTTTTGTTTCGTTTCGTTTCGTTGTTGTTTTGCGCGTGCGTGCGTGCGTGCGTGCGTGCGTGCGTGCGTGCGTGTGTGTGTGTGTGTGTGTGGGGGGGGGGGGGCTGGCTGGCTGCAGTGTTCTTCTTTAGCCTACCACAGGTCGCCATCTTTTTATCGTTATAACCCGAATGGTTACGTCTTAAGCTGAATCAGGGAGCCGGGATAGCCGGACGGTAGAGCGTTAGACCTTCAATGCTCGCGTCGTGAGTTCGAATCCTGGCTGGGGAGAAATGTTTGTGCTGGCCTTTTCTCGTTGATATCACCCACACGTGATGGAAAAGGACAACTCCCAAACACCCACCCCACCCACCCTCTTAAGCTGAATCACACTCAAACCCTGCAAACTGTGACGTGAAGAACATGTACAATGAGAAAGATATTTTACCCAAATAAAGTTTATGGTGAAACGTTTCAACACAAAAGGCACGTAATTATACTGAACGTCGTATCAAAGTGAGCAAAAAGAAAACACTTATTCATCTTTAAAACCTCAGAGAAAATGAAGGAGACTAACTAAAACGAACTTGTAATGACTATTTACAATGATCAGTACACTAGCTCTCTCTCTCTCTCTCTCTCTCTCTCTCTCTCTCTCTCTCTCTCTCTCTCTCTCTCTGTGGGATCCGGGATAGCCGAATGGTAGAGTGTTGGACTCTCAATGCTCGGATGCTGAGTTCGAATCCCGACTGGGGCCAAAAATTTGTGCTGGCCTTTTTCTCGTTGCTCCGTCTTTGATATCACCTGTACGTGGTGAAAAAAATGACGTTAAATTTAAAAACACCCACTCACCCACTCTCTCTCTCTCTCTCTCTCTCTCTCTCTCTCATGGATAACATCGTTACCAATCAACATGTCAGTATACTACTTCAGCGCCACGCACCACCGTAAATGCGGCCACAGCAGCGGCAACAGTCAGTAAAGTGCACGAATGAAAACAGAACATCACCTGTGATTGATTTGCTGTTAAAAGTATTTCTTTGGTACGCGACCCAACGAACACTTGAAAGTCGACATGACAATGAAGAAAACACTGACGTTAAAGACTGTAATGTTTGTCGAAGGTCAGTTCTCCTCGCCCTTTTTAACATTCAGCAGAAAACGAACGCAAGAAAGCACGACGAATCAGCGGCTGCAAGAATAGAATAGTTGTCACCAGTACTGACCATATATATATATATGAACAAATAGGAACAAAGGCTTCGCTGAAGCCGAAAACATGCGCTCAGTCAGGTCAGTTTGAAAGTAGGGGAAGTAAGGAAAGCTGAGAGCGCTCCCTAGATCTAAGAGATATGTGTGCTTTGTATGCCAGTGGACAAGTCCGCCTTGCCCTACATTGGCTACAAGTCACAGTGGATGGGAGGGGAGGGGGAGGGGTCTACCATCCTACCGCTGAAACGTCCAACAATGATATCTATATTCGCTGCGCTACTGGGAACACACTCTTCAATTTACGTCGCTTTTTCAACATAAAACGAACCACTGATCTCCCTTGGCGAAAATTAAACGTTACTGTCGAACGTCACTCACCATCATCATACATCATCATGACTGGTCACAAAGATGTCTTCGTGCGTCTTGCTGGAAACCTGATTATCGCTATCGACTCCTCTTTTTCCGGAACCTGTCAGTCACACGTTCATGACGGCCATGGGGTTTACTCGCTAAAGACACACCATCAGCTGTCTATGGCGCAGATTATTGATCGAAATTGTCAACGGTGACTTTAGCAAGAAAAAACATCATAACGTTGAAATATCGTTTTTCGCACACCTGCTTTCCTTCTTTTTGGCCTTTTCCCCCGATTATTCATCATATATATTTCTGTACTTTGTATTTTTCTTTCCTTCGATAGCATCATCGCTGGCTTGTAAGCACTTGCAACAGCTTTGTCATCAGTCACGAAAGCAAAGGCAGTTACATCTTTGTAGGAGGAGAAGGAGGGAAGGAAGAAAGATAACTCTTGAAAGCCCGAGCCTAGCGCCCCCTGCCCAGGGGAGCCGAGGTGGCCGAATGGTAGAGCGTTGGACTCTCAATGCTCGGGTCGTGAGTTCGAATCCCGCCAGCTGGGGCCAAATATTTGTGCTGGCCTTTTTTCTCGTTGCCCCGTCTTTGATATCACCCTTATGTGGTGGAAAAGGACGTTAAACTCCCAAACACCCACCCACCCACCCCACCCACCCCACCCGCCCCCTGCCCGCTATACGACAAGACTTGTTACAAGAACGAGCCACTGCACACCAGTAGGAGCCACTTCAAGCCACAATTACGCAAGGTTGGTTGGTTGGTTAGCTGGGGTTTATCGTCCACGCCACGAGGGGATTGCAGACGGCCCTAGGGGGCAGGTTATGGGGGATGGGGATAGCTACCCTAATTGTACAGTCCGGCTGAACACTTATTCAATCCAGTCAGACTGCCAGGTCGGCCACATTTTATGTATCCTTGACTGTAATGGACAAGTTACACAAACAGATCCAGTTCACAGTCAGTGGAATTGGCGTGGGCCTTCCCCGTTAGACCCGAGACCGCTGCAGATTGCATGATAGTGGCTTGAAGTGGCTCCTCGTGATGTGAAGATTTAAGTCAATTTTCGATTTTTGATTGGGCTTTTAAGAGATAAAAGAGTGCTCAGACGGTGTTTGCGGAGCTCACTGGGGCAGCAGTTACAAAGTCTGCCCGAAACACTCTTTGACACTTCAACACTCGCTCACCCTCATGCAGACCGCGTTAAGCTTCGCCTTACTTCGTGTTTTTTTAAAAAAAAAAAAAAAAAAAACGTTGTACACTTCCTGGGTCGTTATCCACCCACCCGTACCGCACCGGCACAGTGACGGGTCGGGATTCCTAAAACGCTGGCTTACTGCCAGATGCTGTGCTGACCATGCATGCCTTACACAGATACCAGTCTGCAACCAGAAACCACAGTCTACACGTGTGTATCCCTGCTAAAACGAGACTACTTGCCGCTCGGTTGGTACCTTCAGCATGACGCTTTCGTTCTGACTTCGCGGTAAAACACGCGAGTTTTTTTGTGGATTGCTAACAGGGGCCTGTGCTGCTGCTTCTGCAAAGACTCCTATAATTCATACATCAAAAGAAAGCACATTGTCTCCTCTTTTCAACCATTGTATGTGTATACTTGTGGGCGGCCTGTGAGACGAGCACGTAGCTTGAAATGTAACGCATGTGTTTGAGTTTGACGCTACGCTCGAAAAACAGGTGTTTTGCCGCTCGGTTCCACGGGGCAGTTTCAGATGGACAGTGTCAACTGGTTCCCACACTCAGTACTGACAGCTTTTATTGTTACTCGTGTCACTTTTGATTTCGGTAATAACACTTTTGGGGGTTCGACGTAGATACACACATATATGTTTAAAGGCTACCTGGAGTAAGAACACGAAGTTTTCAAAACTGAAGGAGACATCGGCGTACTAGTAAATGTGAACCTGTGGGTCAGCCACGACCCAGGAAGTACGGAGAAGATGGAAATAGACGATTTGTTTGGCCTTATATCATTAGCACGTAAGGCGAACATGATAAATGTCACTATGTACACAGAAACTCACAGTTCCTTTCCTCAGGCCACACCGACGACGGTGGTTCTTTGTACTGCGTCGGAGCTTGATACTTTTCTCCTCGGTGCAGACTAGCTGGACCGCTAACTGATCTCTTTCCTGTTTTTTCCACACGACAGATCACGTGGTCATATCCCCGTAAAAATTCTGCCTTTCTTTCCGCCACTGTCGTGTTCATTTCCTCGACCACCCCTCCTCCCCCTCCCCCCACACCCCACCACCACTCTTACAAAGATTATTCCATTCACAACACAGAGAGAGAGAGAGAGAGACTCTGAGAGAGAGAGAGAGAGAGAGAGAGAGAGAGAGAGAGAGAGTGTGTGTGTGTGTGTGTGTGTGTGTGTGTGTGTGTGTGTGTGTGTGTGTGTGTGTGTGTGTGCGTGTTTCAGTGTGTGTGTGTGTGTGTGTGTGAGAGAGAGAGAGAGAGAGAGAGACAGAGAGACAGACAGAGACAGACAGAGAGAAACAGAGGCAGAGCGAGATAGAGAGGAGCGTGTGCCGTCACGGGGTTTACACATGAACGCACTCGTGACTTGAGATCTGTACATCTTCCTCACATCATCTCCTAGAACCTACACCCGCATTCAGCAGCATTCATTGCTTGACTGAGTCACTTCCGTCTTCCACGACTTTCCTGTGTTTTTCTGTCTTTCACCGACAACTCTCAACACACGGGAGGTAAATCCTCAACTAATACCAGCCGCTGATGTTGAACTGACGTTAAGAAAGGAAGAAGCTAAACAGAAACAAAAACAATATGATTGTCAGTTGAACGAGTTTGTGGCGAACACGTGTTCTTGCGCACATTCTAAGTAGGGTCCTTGAGCAAATGTCACTATGGTCGAACGGTGAAATAGGCCTGTGATTTAACACATCCCTCGGTACTTGGACCGTTTCACCAAACGACGGTAGATCACTGACGTAAAACAATTTGCAAGAGACAGTCAAAATCCACGTTTACGTCTCAGCTCCTCTGAAACGGTAAGTCAAACTCTGACGACGTCCACAGGATGAGTTACTCAGCCCTGACACGCGAGAAAGTATGAGACGAGAGCGTGTTCACAGTGAGTTCAGTCTTGGATCCGAGATCACGACGCCAGGAGCAATGTAATTGTCAGATCTGACGTTACTTTGCACAATGCCCATATCTGACGTCACTTTGCACAATGCCCATAAGACGGTTGACACAGAGACACAAGACGCCAGTTACGGTCTCACAAGACGTGAGTTTTTTTGTTTGTTTTTTTTTATTTCCCGCAACAGGCAACCAGGTAAATGTTTACAGACAAATACGCGCATTATTTCGTGAGCTAAACAACAGTACGAGGCTGACTGACGTCAAATTTGACGTGGTATGCGACAGTTCCGTTGTGAGGCGCGTTCCCACTGGTGGAGTGGGTCAGGCACTGCTTGCAAAGTGACGCATTTTTCTGACGTCCTGTTGCGTCTTCCACGCCGTCTTGATGTGACGTCACCGGAAAGCGGGTCCCCGCGTCGCCCAGCAAGCAGCGGGTGAGAGGGCCCGTGACTTTCTTACCCTTAGTGTTCGTGTTGTCGCTGAGGCTGACGTCATGGATGGTGATGTCACTGATGAAGTTGGCGCTGCGGCCGGCGGGGTTCACAATACCTTTTGAGGAATGCTTGCAGTTGTCCACACTTGCAATCAAGTGCTCCGAACACTCGTTTTCAGGGCACAGAGCGTTTACGTCACTAAGGAGAGGTTCCGTTTGTTTGAGCGGAGCCTCTTCACTTTCTTTCTCTTTCCCGCCGCCCGCCGCGGCTGTTTTTTTGCAGTTCAAAATATCGGGACACAGCGTGGTAAGCATTCTCTCCTCGCGCGTGAGGTCGCAGGACCCCTGACTGATGACGTCAGCCTTCTTTGACGTGCAACCGCGACGGTCGCTGACGTCATAACGCATCGATCGAGCATGCGAGCGGCGAAGTGAGCTGGCTGGTGAATCCCTAATGAGGAGACCGTGGTGCTGTTGTTGGCTGAAGTGGTTGAAGTTCGAATCTCCGTAGTTGGTGAGGTTTCGGTTCATGGTGTTGCTGCCGACGCGTGGTCTCTCGCCACTTGAACCAAAGCGGCTGCACGGTCCGAAGATAGTCTCTTTGAAGGCTACGCGGTAGCGACGAGAAATGACGTTGTACAAGATGGGGTTTACGGTGGAGCTGACGAAGTACAGTACACCTGAAAAAATACACACGCACACACACACACACAAACGGTCTATCATTAAAAACGTACCGATGAGTTATTAGAGATATGCTAAAATATTTTACCTAGTAAAGAGGTACGTCTGTACTGTGACGCAGGTGAAATTAGGCACCCTTTCTCCTCCGCTACACGCTAACGCAAATTTCTGACCCGTTCTCGCGAAAGGGACCGTAAGTCGCGCTAGGCCGAACGCCGCTACAGGCAAAAAGAGTGCCGGGGGTCAGTATGGCCGCCTTGTGAGTAGCCAACTTCAACTGCTGATATCTCTGTCAATTTTAGTAGTACAGCTTTCATTCTTATATAGAATTAAACTGCATAATCAGTAGATTGCAGTAACATACATATTGATAATTTTCGACTTATGGTCCCTTTTGTGAGCACGGGTCACATTTAGGCTACCTGACGCTTGAACCTACTCATCCATTCAAGCATGGACTCCAATTCTACAAATTCTCCGATTGCGCTGTAACAGATGATGATGATGATGATGATGATGATGATGATGATGATGATGATGATGATGATGATGATGATGATGACGACGACGACGATGATGACGATAAATGAGTAGCTGACAAGAAAAGAAAAATAAACAACACGAGAATCAGAATATACGCTTTGTTTGCATAAAATTTAGTAAACCCCAAAAAAGCACGACTTTGCACTTGGCTGATAATAAGAAACGTACAAGCACTTGACAAATAAGAGTAGCATCAGCTTTTTAAAAAAAAAAAAAAAAAAAAAGCGGCCGCATGCAGACTGACACACACAAAAACCCCGACAACGGTGGGAAAATAAACACAGGACGTAACGAGAGAAAGATGCAGGTCTGTGGAAATAATTACACATGAGGGAAAATGGACACAAGCAGTGCAGGTACGTAAATAAGCGATCGTAGACACAGCAGACGGAGAGAGAGAGAGAGAGAGAGACACACACACACACACACACACACACACACACACACACACACACACACACACACACACACACGCACGCACGCACGCACGCAACACACACACACACACACACCACACACACACACACACACACACACACACACACAGAGGCAGGCATGCAGACAGGCAGACAGACAGAGACAAAGACAGAGAGACGGACAGACAGAGAGAGACAGACAGAGTGAGGAGACGCTGGTACACGTACAATCCCTGTAAAGAAATGAGAACGATGGAAGAACATAGGTAGCATGCAACAAGAGAGGCACCATGCACGACACATGCACTATGACACAGTGAAATAAAGAAAACAAATCTATGCTTAAGCAGGGTGCATCTGAAGGCCATGCGGAAACGACGCGATATGACGTTGTACAGGATAGGATTGACTGCCGAACTGACGAAGAAAAGCACACCTGAAACACAAGCCAGACGTATATAGCCATCCGAGCCAATCAAACAACCCAAAACAAGCAAACCAAAACCGGTTCCACACAAAACAGTTGGACTGGCTGAGGAACTGCCCAGAGACCGTCGGGTGGCGAAAAGTTCCCCAGCCCGAAGTATCGACAAACGGACCGACTCAAAGACAGACAGACAGACAGACAGACAGACAGAACGGCGCAAGACAAACAGTCACCCGCTCCAACTGGTTGCAAAACTGAAAAAAAACAAACTAGAAAGCACAGGCTACCATCAGAGTAGAGGAATCTATGTAGGTTTTTGTTTTAACTGTTGAATAAACCTAGACATCTAGCATCGGGTAACGGATAATGAAAAAAAAAAAATCTTTAAACGGGTTAATTCCATCTTTGCTAAACCATCTTATGTTTTGGAACACTTTCGCTCGAGAGTGCGCCTGTACGCTCGAAATACTCTATCTCGATGATTAGTACAGCTCTTAATGCGATACAGTGTTGTTTGCACTTCGCGCGAGCGGTCGAATATTCAAATTCTACGACTGTTGTTACACTGCTGGAGCGTTCAGTGTGGTCGCCGCGTCATCGAGCACGCTGCTCTTGGCTCAGTGCCAGCATTGCAGACGCTGTCACTGTCCAGGTGTCTACGTGATGATCGATACAAAAAAAAAAAAAACAGCTCAGAACGATCTGTGAGCATAAGAAGGGTTGCATCAGCCACTTTAAATTCAGAATGTTAGAAACAATTTGGTGTGTCCGCAATAAACTTCATCACTGTCGGCCAGTCATCCCTGCACGCGTATGTCACGGACGACAGTGGAGCCTGTCTGTTGGGACCTTGAAGCCTAATTTGTGATACAGACTGCCACGACTAAGAAATAATAAAACGCCTGATTATTTGTTTCCGCGTTCCATCCGGATTCAATTACCGAGCAAACCCGATAAAAGTGCAAAGAGACCGGCTGCTGACTCTTATTGCAAGGCAGATTGGAAGAAATGTCAATATCACAGCCTTACGCTGATGTAGTAACGTGACATTGCACAAAGTGTACCATCCAACGCAAAATGCGCACATCTTCCGCGGGTTGTATTTTGAGCTCATTTGTGTGATATCACTTCATTCGCCAGTACCGTCAGTTTTCAGAAGACCTGATTCGCAGTAATTGTATGAAACGCGTGTAAATTTCAATAAGAGTAGGAACTGTCATTGTGAGGTTTAGTTTGTACCGGTGGTTGCGTATGAAACAGCGAGGAACTGTCAACGTTCGCAGGTTATGCCATTTGCCCCACAAGCACGATAAGTGAAGAACGTCCTTAATAGACCACTCCACTCGTCAAGCCCCGAGGACGAAGGCCCGCCCCTTTACTATGACGTGTA
>JACVVK020000096.1:382500-490000 GCA_018292915.2 Batillaria attramentaria
GTGTGTATGTGTGTGTGTGAGAGAGAGAGGCCGGCCACAGAGTTGAGGGGCGAATCCAAGAAAACAACAATCTCTGCATCATTTCAACAACCAAATGACTATTGTCACCCTTGTCGCCTTAGTCTGTCTCGAGGTCTCATTGACAGTCGTGACTTCCCGCGGTCTTGCAGGAAGTGCCCCCGGTCTCATTTCGTGATCACAATGCTTGTTGCCGACTTCACGAAATGACGATGCGACCAGAGGCAAGTCTAGAGGGCCCCTTCACTTAATCTGGCACAACAGAACATTTACACCGTTGAGGTGATGTTAAATTAATTACTTGTCCACTAGGAGCAGCGGGCAAGTTTTCGTGTCGTCTGGTACAGATCGTTCAGTTTTGTAAAGGGAAGGGAGAGGGAGTGTGAGGGACGTTGGAGGCTAGGAAGACAGGAGAACCGTTCTCTCTGTTCCAATACAGGTTGCTAGGCCAAAATTACCTCTATCCCCCCCCCCCCCCCCAGTATACAAACAAAGGTATGTAATGTACTTTTTGATTCTTATTAGACGAAACGAAACGAAACGTGTTTCCGTATTTCATCAAGTGTTTTTCATTGAACTATATGTATATAAATCGCTCAGCTCAGCAAAGTCCTCCTTACGAAGTCCTACTAAACATGCCTAATGGTGCGGTGTTTCTGTGTTTCATAAAGTGTTTTTCAATGAACTATATATATATATCGCTCAGCTCAGTAAAGTCTTCATTACGAAGAATGAACAATATATATAAAATTCGCTCAGCTCAGCAAAGTCTTCATTACGAAGTCCTACTTACATGCCTAATGGTGCGGTGTTTCCGTATTTCATCAAGTGTTTTTCATTGAACTATATATAAAATTCGTCTGACATAACTTTGTGTTTCAAGTCGTCTCATAAGAATCAGACAGTACATTACATACCTTCCTTTGTGTACAGAGGGTGGAGGTAATTTTGGCCTAGCAGGCCACAGCTTGTATTGAAACAGAGAGGATGCTTCACCCAGGATGCGAGTTCCACACACGCGCACCGTCCCACACCCTGCACGTGACGAGACTCGTGAAGCTCGCAGACAGAGGCAATGTTCAACAGAGCCAGCAGAAAACAAGGCCAATGTTTTTTCCCTCTGCTATCAATCTCCCAGGACAGCGGGATACTGTCACTAAACGTGAGATGCTCAATCACAGTCAGTGATTACTTAAAGGCAGCTTTGCGACTTTTATAAAAAGTGCCCCCCAAAAGGTCTTTTTTTTGCTGCTTGTTTATTTTCGTGGTATATGTTGATGCGTTGTATTGTGCAGTGCAAAGAGGAGTTTGCAAATTAAATTTTAATCCCCCCCAAAAGTCTTTGTAGGCAGTGCTGTAACGATACAGTCCTTTTCTTATTTTTTTTTTTTTTTTTTTTTACTATTTTATTATCCCTTTCGGGAAATTTGGTTTGCTTCCCCCGGGGGAAGCGCGTCGCCGCGGTGCAGCGCCACCCAATACCTATCCTTTTTTTAGTTTACAATTTTGCAATTTTGCTGGGGGAGGAAAGCCGGATAACCCGGAGAGAAACCCCCGATGAGCAGCTCGGTAGCCAGGAAAAACCGGTATCACATATCACAAGCTCGACCTGGGATCGAACCCACGCTTCATCGCCACGACGCGCTACCTTTTAGACCACCGCTCACCCCATATGTCCTATATGTCCACTTAAAGTCTCAATACGTTTAACACGCATACAGCAGCGCGTGGAAAACGTTTCATCGAGTGTGATTAATCCGTGCAACGGAATCCGTCACTTTGGTCACAATATAGCGTCTGAAACCATTGTGGTGACTCTGGCCGACGTATATGTTGTCCTAGAAGTGTACGACCACGACATTATCTGGTTGCGGACTGAGGACCAGCTAGACGGCGCTGACTGGCTACTATTTTTAGATTTTTCGGGGTGGGTGGGTGGGTGTTTGGGGGTTTAACGTCCTTGTCCACCACATATGGTGAAATCAAAGACTGGGCAACGATGAAAAAGCCAGCACAAATATTTGGCCCCAGCCGGGATCGAACTCACGACCCGAGCATTAGAGGTCCAACGCTCTACCATTCGACCACCCCGGCTCCCCTAGATTTTTCGGGGTCCCACTCTGTTCAGGAATGGACCGTATGCTAAAAAAAAAAAAAAAAAAAGTCGTATATCTCTACTAGTAGAGGCCACAATGTCCCGAAAACGGTCGCAATGGCCAAATGAAACGTCCTGTTATCTGACCTTAGAGCTCCGAACGCGGCAGTGTTTCACCTCAATGGCGTTACGAACATAGAGGCTTTCAAGCTGCGGATGATGTTCCTGCAGTTAACCCTAAAAGTCTGTCATCTCTCCTTCTTCATATGACTAATTTCATCCGTAAAATTAAAAACAGAGAAGCTCCTGTTAAAAATAGCAAACTAACTAGTACAAGATATTCTCTCCTTCAATTCGTAATTCAAAACTGAAAAAAAATCAAATTTAGTACAGCCCCTTTAAGCACTGTGGGCGTCCTACCAGTTTAGAACTGACCTGAAAAGCGGCCTATCGTTAATAATCCAATTCATTCGTCTTTCAAATATGGTCAGATTGAAATAGCTGCTAAACCTAATCAACCATAAGACAATTTCGCTGCCAAAGCAAGTGCCTGAGAAAGGAAGACACAGTGAATGGAGTGAAAGACCCTCCCCTGGGAGGTGAAATGGTTGATGGTGTCATGTACTCTTGCTAAAGCTGCTTGGTAGGCTTCCATGGTGTTGTAGTGATGGTGGGGGAAGAGGTAGGTAAGCTTGAGCTAAAAAAAATTTTTTTTTTGTTTTTTGTTTTTTTGCTGCCACAACTCTTTACCTGCTTCAGTGGAGTTCCTCCCAGGTCATGGGTGGAACCCACGGAGGACTCGGAAGCTGGGACAATTTTTATTATGCATGATGATGGAGATGAGGATGATAGTAAGATGATGCTATGGAGGTCCATGTGGTTTGGGACTGCGGGACAGGGCCGCATTCCACGCTTCCTGTCATAAATATCCCGGCATTAACCAGGCCCGGGAACCACGGCACCTGCGGTGCCGGCCGTGTAATCATCCACGTCATAAGACGTGTCATACCAAGGGAAGCACCCCCAAAGTCGCACCCGTGAAGTGGGTGAAATTCGGCTGTGTGGCAACAGCCTCCCCATCGGGCCCATAGCACACCCGCTCTGGGTAGGAGCCGACCTAGGTAGGAAAAATCCCGCTTGCCTCGGCTGGGATTCGAACCCGGGTCTCCCGGTCAATGATCCGAAGTGCTAACCACTACACTACGGGGGCCGGTGCTTGAGCTAAATTTAATGCACATTGGTTAGGGAAAACTGACACATTGTTTGCAGCTGTTCTATCATACGATAGTTGTAAATACGCGTCCTAAATATAAAAAAAAAAATGTGGTTAGCTTGGTGTCTCTCGGGGCTCTGCATACGCGGTGGAAAAAGAACGTTAAACACCCACCCACCCTCGGGGCTGTGCAAGATTGGCATGACCTTTCTGTTTGCTCAGAATTTTTGTCAGCAAATGAAAGAAACAACAGGATGTTGAAGATGGAGTGGGGAGAGGTGGGCGGGAGATCGCGAGCTGTATTTTGAACTCGTAAACTAAACCTTAAACTCCAGCAGTCTAATCTAGCTTGGATTCGAAACAGCGTGCAGTTGTCCATAGAATAAACTCATGTATCATCTGACGCTGATCAACTACATTGAAACCATTTATAAGCTTCCCTAACTGCTCAGTCACGTCATTTTTGTAAGTCATAATAATTATGCATCATGAAATGCATTAAACAGATATTAGCTTATAGCGTATGACGAGACTAACCACGAGATTTTTTTTAAAACTACCGAACCTCTGGAGAGGTACTGTTTGTTGACGCAAAGAACTCACATTTCACACACTTGAATTTGGAGAAGAGAGTGTTATAAACTTGTTTAAAACAAACATACATAAAGTCATGTAAAACTCGATACTCCGAAAATACATGCTGTTACAAGGACGCTGCGGTAAAGTACACTTGTTTTTGAAATGTTTTCTTTGCCTCCGGTCCCAGCGGACAAAGAGAGGAAATTAATGGCCTGCTCCCTTTCCTTCTGCGTCATCCGTATGTTGAGATCTTGGGTCTTACATACGGCCGACACAAAAGGAAAAGTGCAGGCTATATACTCTATTCAAGCTATAGGTCACGTCCTGGGGGTTGTTTTCCAAACTGGTATAGGTTCAAGCACTGAGCCCGACGGGATGGCGGTTAATACTTCTCATGGATTCAAGGACTGCTGACAATGAAGATTTGACAGAGAGGTTTCCCGAGCTGGATCACTCCAAACATCTTCTATCCACCCACGCGAAAAGTACACGTGAAATACGGACGCTTCCGTTCTGTGAACGGCTAGTGTTTTAATGATTTACTGTGTCCCCAAGCGTAGTTTCTTTCTTTGGTTTGTTGTTGTTGTTGTCGTCGTTTTCTTGTTGTTGTGTGTTTTATTTGTTTTTGTTTTTTTGTGTATTGTTTTTTTTTTGTTTTGTATTCTTGTTTGTTTGTTGTTGATTTTTTGTTGTTGTTTTTTCGGTTTTGGGGTTGTTGTTGTTGTTGTTGTTGGGCGAGGGGGTTGTTTGTTGGGTTTTTTCTTGTTTTTTTGTGTGCTTTCGTTGTTGTTGTTGTTGTTGTTGTTGTTGTTGTTGTTGTTGTTGTTTTAGTGGTTTTTGTTGGGTTTTTTGTTTTTTGTTTTGGGTTGGGTTTTTGTTGTTTTTTTGTTGGTTGTTTTGTGTTGTTGTTGTTTTTTGTTGTTTGTTTTGGGTTTTTTGTTGTTTTTGTTTTTTGTTTTTGTTTTGCTTGGGCGTCAAGAACTGGATCTGTTTTGCGTAACAGGTCCATCACAGTCAAGAATACATCAGATCAGTCTAACTGGGCTGAATCGTGTTCAGCTGGACTGTTTGCCTGTTCCCCCAGGGTAGCTGTCCCTTGCCCCCCCCCCCTCCCCCAACCTGCCCATTAGGGCTGTCTCCAATCACTCTTGTGCCGGGAACGTGAAATCCTAGCTTACCTAACTACCTCAAAGAAAAGACCTGGCTCTATTTTAATGCGACTTCTCAGCCAACAGTGACCTTGACTAGACACTCCTACTGCAGACAGGGACCGAAGGCTGGCTATGGACAGTTTTGCTTTGGATGGGTGTGGCGCGCCATGTGTTCAAACTGGTCGATTCCCTTCACGTTGCAGGGACATCCGTGCAACAGGCGATTAACATTCAGTCCGGGGCCCGTATGTAGAAGCCGAGGTTAATTTAACCCACGGCTACGGGCATAACCCAAACTAGGACAAAAGAAACCCAAAAGCATTTTTTTTTTTTAAACGGAAGCGAAGAAAGGAAGACAAAAATCCTTCTATAACGGCTTAGGCACCTTGCTGGAATGGGTCCGCTTCTTGATTTAAAACAAAACACAACAGAAAAATTAACACTAGAGCTAGTTTAGTTCGAGGTTAGACTCCCCAAAATCCCCAATCTCGACTTTTACATACGGGCCTAGTTCTTGACCTGAACGCACAGAGACGTGTCTTTGGCGACAAATGATGGGGAAGCGAGGCTCCGAAAGTGCACTCTGCTACAGGACACGGGAGTCTTATTAACTAAACACATACTACCCAGCGGGGACTGAATCTCGTTCAACGGTCTGCAGCGCTACAGGTTTTTGTGAGGAAAAAACATTGGCTTTGTTTTCAGCTGGCTCTGTTGAACACTGTTTCTGCCTGCGAGCTTCTCGTGCAGGGTGTGGGACGGTGCGCGTGTGTGGAACTCTCTGTTCCATTACAGGTTGTGGCCTGCTTGGCCAAAATTACCTCCACCGCCTTGTATATAAACACATGTTTGTATTGTACTCTTTGATTCTTATTAGACGACTTGAAACGAAAAGTTATGTGAGCCGAATTATATAATTATAGTTCAACGAAAAACACTTGATGAAATACGGACACTGGAAAATCCGCACCATTAGACATGTTTAGTAGAAACACCAGAAGCGTAAGTGTCGTGTTGTGTCTATATAAATGAACTGTGCAACAACACATGCTGAGAAAACACGTGCCGTCGGGTATGTGCAGTCTTTTCCATTGAAACTGGAACCGTTATTCGGTCGAAGCCCTCGGACGGATCGTCATGTCCACCACATCAGTCGGAGAGAAGACTTCCCCGGAAGACGTCAAGATTTCTGGGAGACAACTTTGTCATTTTTTTTCTCGAACGGTATTAACACCCCCCCCCCCCCTCCACCTGATTCTACCACCACCGCCTTAACCTACCATTGCCCCCTCCCCCCCCCCACACACACACACCCATTTCACTCCCCAGACCCCCTCCCCCCTTAGAGGTCAATTTGTTTTACAAAATATAGTGCTGTGATATATATATACACTCTCTCTGACCTCTGATGTTTAGTTTCTAAAGTCTTGAAAGATATTTCTCATTTAAACCCAGTAGACTTTTAAAATATATCTACACCTTGTTTTAACGTGGAAATTTGTATCTTTTAAAGGACCTGGCAGAAAGGGACTCCCATTAGCCGCGAATTAGCCTTTGTTGCTTGCGCGGCGTTAAGCCCTAAATAATTAATTACACACCCCCCCCTCTCACGCCCCCCCCCCTCACGCCCCCCCCCACCTCCTCCTCCATCCCCACCCCCGGCTTGCCCATGCGTTCTTGTAAACTGACAAACGATATTAACACTCTCCCCCCTCCCCTTGATTCCATCACCACCGGCTTAGCCTACCATCCACCCACCATCCCCACTCACCCCCACCCCCGGCTTGCCCATGCTTTCTTGACAACTGAACAGGCAAGCCGAGCTGGTTTGAACTGTAGCTGGTGATAATAGGAAATAATTATAGCATGCTGAGCCTGTGTGACGCGTGGTCTGCCGTATCTTCACGGAACGCTGCTTCTCTGTTACAGATCTCGACAACTTTTAACGACGCTTCTCGCCAAATCGCCGGCCAGCAACAGAACAGGAGTAAAGTGTGTTCCCGTTTTATGTTCCCACATTCGCCTTGCATCCTGTCCGCGCTGCATCGACCATTCTACATGCTCTGTCGTTTTATGACTCTTTTAGCAGCAACAGACCACAGACAGCTTCCGGACCATGTAATAAGAATTACGCTAATTATAGAACAACATTTTTGCCCCTTTTTAAATTTGCATGCAGAGTGAAAAAATGGCAATCTGGGGCTTTTTGGTGGCTTTGTAAATCAGTTCCATGCCAGGTAATAGTAAAATTAGGCAAAAATGAGCCTGGCTTGTATTCATGCGCGGCTGGCACTAGCGTCAGCAGACGACAGGGGAATGAGGGGGTATGTGGTCGCTGCTAACATTGTTAAAAAAAAAACACGGAACATTGGAATTTGGTGAAATTTACTCTACACATGAGTCTTTGGCTGCCGGATTTTTTTGTGATTTTTTTTTTTGGTGAATTTTAAAGCATTTCTAGGGTGTCATATGCAACTTTATGTTCAAGAGGAATACATAGCGTTTTCTTGAAATTTTGCATCTGTGTCCTGCAGCCTTCGCAGCAGCATACCCTCGGGCTCGGCCGCCATAAACAGCAGAGTGGCCATCTCCTCCATCCACTGCTTCTTCTTGGTCCGTGTCTCCATCACTCTAATTTGTCTCCCCTGATTGGTCTGCGCGATGCGAGCGCCGCCTGGCGGCCAGGGGACAGGACTCGTGGCAGTGAAAAACAGGCCGAGTGCATTGTATCATGAAGTTTTTCAATTACAGCTCTGCTCAAAGTCTCCGGGGAAGCGGGGGCACGCCTCGCGTGACGGACTTTCGGAGGAAACGCTGACAGGGAGCACGGACTATCTATTTGCATGTTACACAGGAAGAGAGGGAGAGAGCTAGAGAGGAGGGGGAGAAAAAACGAAAGCCGTTTCCACCAAGGAGGCTAACTGACAAATTATTAGACTATGCCCCAGATGAATTGTAACAGATGTTTTCAGCTTCTTCTTTTTTCTCCTTTTTTTTTTTTTTTTTTTGGGGGGGGGTCCCCTTTTGTGTGGTCCAGTCAGTCTTTCAGTCTAGTGGACGTTATCTACGTCACGTCTGTATTTAACTTCAGCGGACAAACCATTAAAATCTGAACGTGTGCACACACACACACACACACACACACACACACACACACACACACACACGCACGCACGCACGCACGCACGCACGCACACACACACACACACACGCACACACACACACACACACACACGCACGCACGCACGCACGCACGCACACACACACACACACACAGATCACATTCACACACACACACACACACACACACACACACACACACACACACACACACACACATGCTTGAACGGCAGTGTATCGATCTTTCTGTCACTCAGCTCCGTTCCATTCACCTCAACACCCTCTTACCCACCACCCCCACCCCCACCCCACCCCCTTTTCCTGACCACACGGAGACGTCGTCCCCTCCATCTTGGACCATTTCAGAGAAGTGCTGCTCATGCCAGGCTTCCCCTTGTTCCAGCCCCTTCTTCTGAAAGCTTTTCTCATACAGGAAGCAGCCAGAAGAAATCCATCAGACTTGCAAATTTGGGGGAAAGTCTAGAGATAGGTACTTCAGGCATCGGAAGCACCATCTGTATTTCCCGTCCTTCTTCCAGCTCTCGGTTTCGGTCGCAGAACTACTTTGTCACCCCACTAACGCCAGCCCTGAGTATGCGGTGCTGGGTGATTGCTCGTGTGCTAATCGGCAAAGTGGGGGGGGGGGACGTTGGCAGGTCGTATCTTGTGGAGCACCTGTGAGAATTCATCCGTCTGCAGTACTTGTAGATCGTGGGCGAATGCTGTCATCATGCCCGGTGTCGTAGAATATTTCGGAACCAGGATAAATCGGAACCGGTTTCCAAAACTCCTAGGATATTTCGGAACCATTCCCGCACCTGGCAGACAAACTTCATGTGGGCTAATGACCTTCTAGACGGTTCCGAAATATGCTGGTGGTTTCCAAATATCCTATCACTAGAGTCAGGATAAATCGGAATGGTTCCGAAAAATCCTGCCACAAGGGCCAGGATAAAATTAATCGGAATGGTTCCCATTCGTCCGGTTCCGAAATATCCTTTGACACCGGCCCACCGGTGCTCACCGCGTGGTTTTGTGGGCATTGGGGGTTGTCATAATTATGTGGTGCTAACATGCATGAAAGTCTCAGTGGGCATGGCAGGATTACAACAGCGCGTGGAACACTTTTCTTCGAATGCGCGGATTTTGTGCATCAGACTCAGTCACTTAGGTCATAATACAGCATCTGAGACCATTGTGGTGACTCAGGCCGGCGTATATATGTTATTCTAGAAGTGTACCGCGTACTGAGCAGACGACGTTATTTGGCTGCGGGCGGGTGGGTGTTTGGGGGTTTAATTATTTGGCTGCGGGTGGGTGGGTGTTTGGGGGTTTAATTATTTGGCTGCGGGTGGGTGGGTGTTTGGGGGTTTAATTATTTGGCTGCGGACTCAGTGAGGACCAGCTAGACGGCGCTGGTTGGTGGCTATTTTTAGGAGCTTTGTCGAGTCCCAGTATGGTCAGGAATAGACCGTAGGATCAAAGGAAGTCGTATTTCTCTACTATTAGACGCCACAAATTCACGAAAACGGTGGCAATGGCCAAATGAAACATCCTTCCGTCTGGCAAACTAAAGCTTGGAAAGCGGCAGTTTTTCATCTAAGCGGTGTTACGAACATAGAGACTTTAACGCTTGCCCATCTCCCTGCTATATTTTACTGATACTGACATATGCACTGGCAATGTATTGATGATGATATTTCATTTAGTTCCCCTATTGTAGTTTGGAAAATGTGGGCAGTTTTTCCCTGGGGCTTTCTTCCTGGGTGTCGTCATTTTCCCCCCCCAGCTAAAAGCCCGCGTAATTACCTGGTAGTACTGACGTACCGGTACCCGCATTGTACGCAATACTGCCCGAATATATACAGCGGCAACACGCGGTTTCCTTTATACGACCAGGTATGCACAAGCTGATCGATTCACCGCTCTGTAAACATGGCATTTCACAGTGCGGGAGTACAGTTATATCAGTCATCCGTTTTTGGAGAGGAGCAAAGTTCTTCCTGTTCCCTTAATGTACTGGCGTTAAGCCCTAAAGCCGGTTACGTTGCTCTGCTGAAACTCGGTAATCTGAGGTCATGAGAACGGTTTTGTGCCGTCATATGACAAATACGCGCTTAAAGTATCGGGTGACCGCCTTATTTAAAACGCGGGCCAGGGAGGTGCAGGTACCCACGCAACAAACAAGTCTGTAAAGGTAACTCGCTTGCCAGCATCCGGCTATTGAACCCCTAAAGCCGGTTACTTTGCTCTGCTGAAACCCGGTAATCTGAGGTCATGGGAGCGGTTTTGTGCCGCCATATGACAAACAGGCGCTAATGCATACTTGGCTTCATCATCCAACCGCACAGAAGGTGAGTGAACGGGCGAGACAAGAAAATACCATTGTGATGATTATTGCACGCAGTCAGTATCCCGGGCTGTCTGTCGCAGTTCAAGTTCCCTGGTTCAATGGCCAAGCTCACACCACCCGCCCGTAAACAACTATGCCTTGAACTCAAGCTGCCCTGCGATAAATTCTAAAGATCACAGAGGTACGATGTACTGTGCCATGTGATCAGTCCCTTCCTAAAGACACTAATGCGAATCAGACCTGCCAGATCTGGTGGGGGGACATCATCGCCTTATCGGAGACAGAAGCTAGAAACAAAATACCGAACTTACCTAGCTAGCTCTCATCTACATACAAGCTCAGATTCAGTTTCATTAACGTTCCCGTCTCGTTGGCTGTGGTGGACAAACAACGCAACAGCGAAAGGCAGACATCTTAAGAGGCTGAAACCGAGTCTTAAACAGACTACTTACCACAGGTGCAAATTTGGAGGAAAACGCTATATATTCCTCTTACACATAAGGTTGCAGATGACACCCTAGAAATGCTTTAAAATTCACCCCCAAAAATCACAAAAATCAGGCAGCCATAGACTCATGTGTAGAGTAAATTTCTACAAATTCCAATATTCCGTTTTTTGGCAGTGTTAGCAGCGACCACATACCCCCTCATTCCACGGTCGTCTGCTGGCTCCTGTGCCAGCCGCGCATGAATACAAATAGTCCACAAGCCAGACTCATTTTTCCCTAATTTTACTATTACCTGGCATGAAACTTGCTTACAAAGCCAACAAAAAGCACCGGATTGCCATTTTTTACTCTGCACACACATTTTAAAAGGGGCAAAGATTTTCTACTATATTTAGCGTAGTTGTGTTTTGTTTTGGGTTGTTGGTGGTGGTGGTGATGTTTTGTCGGTGATTTTTGGTTTTGTTTTCTGACATACCTGCATGTATACCTGCCAACTAACCAAATAACCAGCAAATCAACCATCCAACCATCTTGGTTTGTAAGCACTTACAACAGCTTTGTCATGAAAGCATAGGCAGTCACACCTTTCTAGGGGAAGAAGACGGGAAAAGAAAGATAACTGTTCAGAGACAGACCCCAAGCACTCCCTGCCCACTATATGATAAGACACTGCACACCAGAAGAAGCCACTTCAAGCCACTATTACGCAAGGCGTGGGCCTTCCCCGCCAGGCCCGAGACCGCTGCAGATTGCATGACAGTGGCTTGAAGTGGATCTTAGTGACCTGAAGATTTCAAGTAAAACTGCGATTTTTGCATGGGCGTTTAAGAGGTTTTAGGACACGCCATTTCGCTGTAAACTCGCTCCACGTTATATGTCTAAGTCCATTCCCAGAGGCAGGTGATCGGCATCGCTATAAATCTGCACGCCTTTTGGCCTTTGAAATCAAGCATCTTCATCTCGATTTTGCATCGACAGTTTCCGATGCGACAGACTGAAATACCACCTCCACCGGTACACTAATCAAGTCAAATGAAAACTAACGCACGGCAAGTAAAGCATTTACGTCACGAGGACCCACCCCACGCCATTTGTCATTTCTTTGCTTTTTCCGACAGGCAAAAGATTACATCCGAACGTGAATGAAACTTTCGCTTATTCCCAAGAAACCAATTACAGAGCTACAGACACGAAAACGGAATACGTCACATGGGTCTGCTGGACCCACTGCCCTTTCCCTTGTAGACGGCGCTACGTCAGGGGGAGGGATGCCGAGGCAGGGAGAACTGGGGGTGCGTGTCAGTGACGGAAATTGGCTAGGGTGAACGTGGTCAATTATTTGTTTGGACTCCTACTTGACCTTTTTTTTTTGTCTTTTTCTTTTCTTTTTTTTTTTTGCTGCCTATATCTATTCGATTTTGTTTGTAACATTT
Organism: Batillaria attramentaria; assembly: GCA_018292915.2. Classification (NCBI taxonomy): domain Eukaryota; kingdom Metazoa; phylum Mollusca; class Gastropoda; family Batillariidae; genus Batillaria; species Batillaria attramentaria. Next base: position 394,912 of record JACVVK020000096.1, read on the forward strand.
AAATTTACTTTAGGGACTTTTGGACAGTTGGATGAGATTCAAGACGCCTAGGCTCCAGTTATGAACGTTGTTGTTGTTGTTGTTGTTGTCGCTACTGCTGCTTTTCATATTTTGTGTTTTTTGTTGTGGTGGTTTGTTGTTTTCCTTTCTTTCATTCTTTTTTTCAATCTTTCCTGTTCCATTAGGACTGCTTTCAATTTTTTTTTTGCGTTTTTTTGTTATGGTGTTTTTTGTTTGTTTGTTTGTTTGTTTGTTTTTTTCTTGTTTTAGTTTCTTTTCCTTCTTTCCTTCTTTCTTTCTTTCCTTCTTTCTTTCTTTCTTTCCTTTTCTAGTAGAGCTCACACAGATTTTGTTGCTGTTGAACTTGTTTCGATAACTGTGGCGAGACAGCCGGAAGAGGAGGGAGGAAGGTGAGCGTGTTGCTACGTACTTTGAATTGATCCGGAACAGTTTTGCTTCGAATAAGTTAGTCAAGAAGTTAGTTAGTTACTGTAACGATTTGTTCGAACATTTAGATAAATAATGGATGGACAGGTTTTAAGAACAACACCTTTACACGATTTTCACCAAACACCACCCAGGATCTCTCTCTCTCTCTCTCTCTCTCTCTCTCTCTCTCTCTCTCTCTCTCTCTCTTGTCATTGTCATTGTCATTCTCTCTCTCTCTCTCTCTCTTGTAAAATAAAGATTCGTTCGTTCGTTCTCTCTCTCTCTCTCTCTCTCTCTCTCTTCTCTCTCTCTGGGCAGCCGGGGTGGCCGAATGGTAGAGCACTGGACTTCTAATGCTCGGGTCGTGAGTTCGTATCCCGGCTGGGGCCAAATATTTGTGCTGGCGTTTTCATCGTTGCACCGGCCGTCTTTGATATCACCCATATGTGATGGAAAATGGCGTTAAACTTCCAAACACTCTCTCTCTCTCTATCTCTCTCTCTCTCTCTCTCAAAATTAATTACTGCATTCTTAATTGAGTTTTATTATTCAGTATTCTCTTAAATCACCCTCCATAAATGCCAACAGTACAGCAATTGATTAGTTGAGATTAACACTCTTTTTCCACCACCCTCCTCAGATACAATCCTTGCAAAGACAGAAAAAAATGTCCCCCGACTAACTTAGGGTTATGCTTGTGCCACCAAGCCTTTACTGCCAACAGGACAAACAAAGCTTTGTTCCAGTTCTGCCTAACTTGTACTAGGGTTCAACTAGTCTTGTTTGGGAACAGAAGCACAATCCTAATCCCAATCGGCCATGCGGTCTCTTACGTCAGTGAGACAAATTCACATTTAACAGTCTAGTGTCTGACGTGGCTGGACCCAGGTGCTGCCATCACTCATCCCTTGACACGAACCTGAAAAACAACTGGCTGGAGACAAAGCAATGTCTGAAACTGTCTCTCTTCAGGGACTCCCTTCTCATGTGCTGGTAGAGAATCGGTTCGATGCGTCTTCGTCAAGCCAGCGCGATCAACTGAACATCTGTTGACCCTAAGTCATAAGTGCAACAACCTATATAGTATTCTTTGACTTTCTGAAGCTTCGGTTTGTTGAGTCTCGCTAAACAGCCAGCAAAGTATTCTGTCTCCCTAACTGGACAACAACATCCAAGTCTTCCGAGATAAACAACCAAGTACCAAGCGTCCCTTGGTGGCCAACGGTGTATCCAGGCTTCCTTACGGACAACTACGTATCCATTTAAGTAGCTCGTCTCCTTAGATGGACAAACCAGGTATCTAGCTGTCTAGCTCGTCTCCTTAGATGGACAAACCAGGTATCTAGCTGTCTAGCTCGTCTCCTTAGATAGACAAACCAAGTATCTACCTATCTAGCTCGTCTCCTTAGATGGACAAACCAGGTGTCTACCTATCTAGCTCGTCTCCTTAGATGGACAAACCAGGTATCTATCTATCCAGCTCGTCTGCTTAGATGGACAAACCAGGTATCTATCTATCCAGCTCGTCTCCTTAGATGGACAAACCAGGTATCTACCTATCCAGCTCGTCTCCTTAGATGGACAAACCAGGTATCTATCTATCCAGCTCGTCTCCTTAGATGGACAAACCAGATATCTATCTATCCAGCTTGTCTCTTTAAATGGACAAACCAGGTATCTATCTATCCAGCTCGTCTCCTTAAATGGACAAACCAGGTATCCATTCTCCCTTACTGGACAACCTATCCAAGCTTCCTAGATGAACAACAACGCATGTAATCTTCCTGTGTGGTCAACAACACACTCAATCTCCCTAGATGGATGACAATGTTTCCAGTTTACCCTGTATGGGTAACGACTATAACGTCTTATCCTCTCTCTCTCTCTCTCTCTCTCTCTCTCTCCCACCAACCCCGTACCCAGGGTCCTTAGGACAAACACGCGTCCAGTCTTCCTTAGGACAACCACGCGTCCAGCCTTCCTTCATGGACAACCGCACATCCACTAGTCCAGTCTTCCTAGATGGACGACCACGTACCCTGTGTCGCCAGATGGACAACCCTACACCCCTTTATTTTCTTCTCTTTTTTCTTTTTCTTTTTTTTTCCCCCTTCTTTTTTCAGGCGGACAACCACCTCTGCATTCTCCCTGTACGGAAAACCACGCATCCAGGGCTTACAGAAGCGCGCTGTTCTCAATGTTCTGAGCCACAGACTCTCCTCGAGAAACCCGGTTGGCGGACAAGAGGTAAGGGTAGCTAAGAGCTAAAGGCAGTTATTAGCGTGGTTATTTCGTGTCGCTCTCTGTTTGTCAGGCTAGGTCTGTGTCGACAGCAAACAGCCAGGAAGCGCGCGGAGGACGGTGGTAGAAAATCAGGCGTGGTCAGCTTTAGGGCTTGAGTGACCTTTTTCATATCCGACTGCCCCCAAGCCCGGGGACTCATCTAGAATGTCCACTCTCCTTGCCCTCTCTCGCACGCACTTTGGGAGCCAGTAGTCGTGATGACTCTCTCTCTCTCTCTCTCTCTCTCTCTCATTTGCGTCTTGCTTCTACTGCACCAAATATTCTGGCAGTGGTGGCTTGCTAGTCTCTCTAACATCTCGTCTGCGGACATGATATCAAAGAAGTCGGGAAAAAGTCAAGCAAGCTCAGTATTATTAAAAACTATTAAAAAAATATTTAAAATATGAAAAAAAAAAACACGGTTACAGACACAAGCAAATGGTGAGGGTAGGTGGGTGGGTGTTTGGGGGTTTAACGTCTTTTTCCACCACATACTGGTGATATCAAAGACAGGGCAACGATGGAAATGCCAGCACAAAAATTTCGCCCCCGCCGGGATACGAGTGAGTGAGTGAGTTTTTAGGGCTTAAAAGCCGCGCAAGCCACAAAGATTATTCCCCCGCCGGGATACGAACTCACGACCCGAGCATTACAAGTCCAACGCTATACCATTCGGCCACCCCGGCTTCCCCAAGCGAATGGTGAAATAAATCGGATAACAATAATGGTAAAGCCTCTGGCTCGTGATGAAATATCTGAACACTGGATGCAAATTTCAGGGCACCGCCTACAGTTTCAAAACAACAACTATTTGACAGACAGCCTGAAAGTCGGACTTCAATAACAAGCCCAACACCTTTTCCCGCATTTGATCCTGCCTTCAAAGTAGACACATTATAATGGTGTACACACCGTCAAACAGCGAATGCAGTGTAGTAGCAGTGGTGCAACCAGTGACAAGCATTCTAACTGAGAGACGGTCTAGGTGTGCTTGGTCTGGGGGGACAGGGTCAGTCATAACACTGCCCTGGTTTTTCCCACTCGTATTGTCAAAAGCAGCCTCCACGCAGAGCTCATCACTGAGTTAAAGGATCACTCAACGAGATAGATAACTCAGTGGAAACTTCGGTCAACTGTTAGGTCAGTCATTGTACCTTTAGACATTGCCCCACTGAGTTTTAGTGTTACTGCAGTGTTCTTTTATTCTCATTTAAAAATTAAAATAAAAATAGGACAGGTATTGGGTGGCGCTGCACCGCGTCGACGTGCTTCCCACGGGGAAAGCAGCCCGAATTTCCCAGAAGGGATAATAAAGTAGTTTTTTTAATTATGTTAAACTTCTATATTTTTTGCGTCATTGCCACAATTTCTGGGTTCATTTATTTGGAGCGCCATGCCCTTCTCTGTGTTGCGGATATGAACACTGTAAGTGAAACAAGCCTTTTCTGCGGCGTACGTCGCTTTATCTCGCCTACCACAAAGGTCTTTCACCTCTCCGTCAAGTGGCCTCAAAGAACTGTGTTGGCAAAAACTCGCGTCCGGAAAAAACAGACCTCATCAACTTCCTCTTTCTGCAGGTGATCTGGCGTTCCCACCATCTTCCCATTCATATGAAGCATCTCCCCAATTTGACCATTCCGTCTGGGAAGGATGAATATGGGGAAACAATTGGACAGGAACTCCAAAAGATCCATGTGTTTCTTTTTACTATCTGCTAACAATCTGTGTTACTGATGTGACAAAGGTTACATTACGAGCGAGATCTGACAGGCACGGGTTCAAATCCTTCAGGCGCTAGTTTTATCATTGTCTCTCTTTTCTTCATAGGTTGGTCCAGTCTGGACCTCCCAAACTGTTTATCGAAAGGAACTTGCGATGAAAATCCCAACTTTCACCTGCTGCAGAAGGATAAGAACTTGGAGTGAGAACTAACCCTGCGGACTTCATCCTGGGTTTTTGGAGCTTGCCAGTCGAGACGCACGATGCCCTGAAGCCGGCCATCAGAACGTGATAACGCAGCTGATCTCCAGTTCCGAAGACAGGACAGGAAGACCGATAGTTCAATCATGACCAGGCCAACATGGCTGACGAATGCAAATAGCTCGAGGCCATATGGAGAAGTGAGAGTGGGTCGGTTGTTAGCTGCCTTCTGTGGTTCCGTGTTAACACAAGGGGGTTTTCCCGGATGCTCACCATTTATATCTTCAAGTAAATTTCTATGGACATTGTGAAACAGGCAGTTTACTCTGCAAGTGGAGAGAGAGAGAGAGAGAGAGAGAGAGAGGAGAGTTTAGCTTTCTCAAGATCCAGAACTCTGGTGTTTCCACACAACCGGCGCAGTTTCCCGTATCAGCATGATTGTTTAGACTACTCTTTCCGGGTCTGGAGAATAATGTGTCCTATTTTATGCTCTCTTCTAAATCCAGTACGGATCAAGGAAAAGAAAAGGGATTCCCCTTCTTAAGAACCAAAGCATTGCGTCTAAGCCAGACAGCTAACAAAGAGATCTGTTATAAATCTGGATTTGTGAGAGATTAGGGAGCGTCTTTCGGGTATTAAAGCCCGGTGATACAAGAGGAGCACGTGCAGCCAAAGGGTTGTTTTGAGGTTCGCACGGCGGAAAAAAACCCACATTTGTTAGGTCGCCTTGTAAATATTAACCGTGTTATTATGCGAACAGTATGAGCCCTTCTAAGCCTCGCCAGCTCCCATTGCTTACGACACAAGAGAGTAGTTTTCTGTTTGCTTCTCTCTTCTTGTTGTTGTTTGTTAGAGTAGCTGATCTTGTTTTCGTGTTAGTTGTTTTGGGTTTTGTTTATTAGTGAGTGTTCTGAACAACACTTCTGGACTTTCTGTTTGTTTGTTTGTTTGTTTGTTTGTTTTCGGGGTAGTGGGGCTGGTAAGGATTTTTCTGCGGTAGTAGTTGGGTGTGTGTTTGTTGTTGTTGTTGTTGTTGTTGTTGTTGTTGTTTTTGGTTTTTGGTATTTTGGGGGTGGGGGGGGGGGTGTTTTTTGCTTTTATGTTGTTTATGGTTGTCATGATATGTTTTGCATATGAATCCTTGATTATAAACGATGTCGTTTTCATTACTTTTCTTCAGAAAGCCACGAACGCCAGAGGATTCTGACTTCATCAACATTCTGGAACTGACCCAAATACACCAAGTCATGTATATCGACCCTATACGGAATTTTAAAAAAAAGAAGCTTACTTCTAGCGGGCACATCCATTGTCTTCAGTCCGGTTAATTGAGAACGAGGGAGGTCTCAAACCGTGTACAAGAGTGTCGCGAAATTGCTTTTTCAACATGGATTGTCTTTAGCTGTGTCCCATCTCTGCTCCCTGAAGAAGACTCTGTGCCCTTAAGTCTCGCACGACATTCATCACGCTGTGTTCGCCAGACTACATTGTGAGATTGCGTGCGGGCAAGCCACTTCCCTTCTTTCCAGCGAGGAACTTGCAAATTAAACCTTTTGTTGCTTTCTTTTCAAATCGGTTCACTGGATGTATGCCGTTTACCCTAATCTCCTAACTAATGCGATACAACGGGAAAATTGTGGGGCAAAACATATGTTCTCTCTTTTAGCTTTTCCCGGCCGACCCACTTTTATGGAGGGCTGACTCTTGCCAACGTTGGAAACAAGTGGAGGAAACCTAGCTATTGTGCAATAGTTTCTTCCCCTGGCATATATACCCGCCTCAGCTCGGCAACTATAGCAGCATTCCACTCACACTCACTCACTCGCTCGCTCACTCACTCGAGGAGCCGGGGTGGTGGAACGGTAGAGCGTTGAACTTCTAATGCTCGGGTCGTGAGTTCGTATCCCGGCTGGAGCCAAATATTTGTGCTGGCTTTTTCATCGTTGTCCTTTGATATCACCCGTATGTGGTGGAAAAGGACGTTAAACCCCAAAACACCCACCCCCACCTACCCACTCACTTACACATTCACTCACTCACTCACACACTCACTCCAATCAATCAATTAATCAATAAGTCAATCATGTCGATACTGATATCACATGTGATGAGACACTCACATAAAGGGGACAAAGTCACCCAACCCTTTTTGAGAATTTTTTTTAAATGATGGGGGGTGGGGTGGGAGGGGGGAGGGTTTTTAGCGACCTTGAGATGTTTTCATTTTCGGGCCCTTAAACAACTAACACGTCTTCTGTGAAAATGTCAAGGCTGAATGTAGCTAATAAACATGTAAAACCTGGCATATGATACAGCCACGCTGTACCTGAATGATTTCCATGTCGCACTTAACAAGACATTAAAAAAATTTCTCAGCATGGACGCTTTTCAACAGCAAGTATTCAGCAAAGAGATCTCAGGCCTACACCACGCTATACTGAAATATTGTTATACCGCTGTCTTTCTTCACTTCTTAGTGACACCAATAACTCCTAATGCCCCAGAACACCCTTTGTCCGTCTTTCGTAGGGTTCCATCACAATTGTCTTGCAGCGTACAAAACAAAAGAAAAACATAAAGACATATATACACAATCAGGTATAATTATGTATATCAAGGCAAGCCAATACATTATGATAAAACTACATTAACAGACGTTTGAGACGTAATGTTAAAGTGAAAACAGTTCCGGGGAAAGAGGATGGAGGGTGGGTGGGAATTAGGCGAACGTTGTTGTTGGTGGTGGTGGCGGTGTTTGTTTGTTTGTTTTTTGTTGTTGTTGTTGTTTTGGGGTTGTTGTCGGGTTTGTTTTGTTTTGTTTTCGGTTTGGTTTGGTTTTATGGGGGTTTTTGTTGTTTGTTTGTTTGTTTGTTTGTTTGTTTGTTTGTTTGTTTGTTTGTTTTCAAAAGTTAATACCGTTTTCGTTAAAATATTCTTTGAACAGGCAAATCGAAAATAGACTACTATTTTTGACCTACTGACTGGGCGCTGTTCAAGCAAATAGTCATTGATTAGAAACAGCCGGTTTCGCTGTTGTCTGTTTTCCTGCAAGCACCGTTGAGAACAGAAGTGTATGACGAAAGGAGATTGGCATTACAGCGTGTAGCATTAGGAAGGCTTCTTTTTGCATTAGCAACAATCTTGCAAAAATCCCTGACGGAAGGCCCAGATTTTCTTGATAATACGCCTCAAACAGCACTGGAAAGTTTTCAGACTGTTGCTCTGTCAGTAGATACACAACCGCAGTTTGTCTGTGTCACTCACCGCTTACGTGGGCAAAAACGATGTCCTGACGGTTTACATAAACGTGTAAGTCACTGGAGCTGCTGAGCTCAGTGTTCTGTTTCTTTTTCTGCTTTCCGGTAGTTTTGTAACCTTTGTCATATCCACACATATTCATGACACTGGGTGTGGTGTACGACACTTGAACAGCAAGATGATCGATACTTACTAGTTTTTTAACCATACCTTACATCAGATCAAACAATTTGAATAAGATAAAACAAAGTTCTTTAATTCATTGAAATGCTGAAGCTGAACTGGCCACACTAAGATTGTAATTATAATTATTCGCTTGGAGCTTTGTTTTGCTCGATGTATACATACAAGCGGCGGTGTGTGTGTGTGTGTGTGTGTGTGTGTGTGTGTGTGTGTGTGTGTGTGTGTGTGTGTGTGAAATGGTGTGTGTGTGTGTGTGTGTGTGTGTGTGTGTGAAATGGTGTGTGTGTGTGTGTGTGTGTGTGTGTGTGTGTGTGTGTGTGTGTGTGTGTGTGTGTGAAATGGAAAACACAAAAAAGGAGTGGGCAGCAATGCTCCACCCTGGAAAAGCAACGTTCTCATTGTATCTACAACTTAATTGCCTCCACCCAAACGTCCTTACAAGAAGATGGCCAAAACGGGAATAGCCTGGCGTAGGTTACTTTCATACTGGATTTACTCCCGCTTTTCACACACTGAGTCTGGCAATGTATGTCTCCGCCATTACAAAACATCACAGGCTTGGATGCAAACTACCCCAAAGATACCGTAACTGCCTACAAGAACGTAAAAGAATCAGTCAAAGATGAGAAATGGAAGCTTAGGTTATACGAGCCTCACTTACAGGAAGCTTTTCAACAGGGAAAAAACGCAAACTGGCAAACAATTTGGTCGTCCCAGCTTGCTCCAGCATATTTTCTCAAGTTACAGATACGCCGCCGGGTTTGTTTCATTTTCGTAATTCACCCTAGGGAGGTAAACATCGCCGCCTATTTACATCAAAGAGAGTGCAACAATCAGATTCGCCGGGCATGGTGCCGGCTATCTTACAGAAAAATAGGGTGTTTTCTCGCTGTAGGAATAAGACCCAAGTTCGTCAACAATCTCTCTCACTCTCTCTCTCTCTCTCTCTCTCTCTCTCTCTCTCTCTCTCTCTCTCTCTCTCTCTCTCAGGACACAGGATGTAACTATCTTTACAGCGCACTTTAAGTTGCCGACTTTCTTTGCCTTTCAATTCAAAGATCTTCTGCCTCTGTACCATCACTGAAGTCGTGATTTTGCCGAGGATTCGGAAGACTTTGAGGTACCCTGCTGAGGAGTTTAAAAGACGTCTCAGCTAAAGACGAGAGATGAAGAGGATTACGCCAGAAAGTCTGGAAAGTGCAGATGATAGGCAATGTAATCGGGTGCACTGAGATGTTGTCGGCCTGGCCAACACAGATCAATCATGGCGGGGGTAGCAGCAGTCGGTCTGCCAGACCTTTCTTTCCAAGCGCCCCCGTCTGGCTGCCGAAACGGAACAAACAAGAGTGGCACGCCATTCTGACCGATATGACAGCATCGGACGACTACGTCATTCAATCATACACCCATCGTTCATCTAGGGGAGCTGGCAAGCAAGCCCCGATACTTGGTCTAGGACAAATTGTGGTTCAAACGATTTTCAGCCCCTCTGTCAATAACTGTTGAATGTGACAGGCTTTGCTCAACCTACCGGATGTGAAAAAGGGTGCTAGGGAAGAGGCTACAGATTTCAGCCGATCAGTGCTGGTTGGGTGATGCCCCCTAGAGGAAGTAGGTGGCCAGCATGGCGACAAGGGCAGAGACCTGGCGTTTGGAGTTATTTGTGAGGACAGCTCTTATGGTGACCTGCCGCTCTTCCCGTTGCGGGCACTTGGCTTATAGAATGTGTTGATTTATCGCGGGTGTGTGTGTGTGTGTGTGTGTGTGTGTGTGTGTGTGTGTGTGTGTGTGTGTGTGTGTGTGTGTGTGTGTGTGTGTTCGGGGTGAAGCCAAACATGATCTGCTGGGTTTTTCTTTCTTGCCCCGTCTTTGATATCAACCGTACGTGGCGAAGCAGGATGTAAAACCCCCTAACACCAACCAACCATCAATATTTCACACTCATGGGCCATGTACACTATGTCTGATGTCAAGCTACAGCTTTTGGCTGGTAAAAAGCATTTCTATGTAGACTAAAAGTGGTGTTCCGGATATTCACAGTGACGCCCTAGACAGGCCCGAGTCAATAATACATATCCAGACGTATGATGTGGCTCGTTCTCAGTGATGCGTTGTGTGCCAATAAAACCCCGCCGTATTTCAGACGGGACCCGATATTGGCCGGAAAAGATTACAGTACGGGAATTCTTTCAGGTCGAACTCAAAGCTGGCTCGACGTAAGTACACCACACAACGATTTGAGGAGGAAAAGAAACGCAAAGAAAACTTGTGAAGAGCGAGTGAAACCTGTCAGCCAACTGCAGATTTTAGATCTGCACATAAAGAAGGCCGTCAGTGTAATCCCATCGGTTTCACTTTTGTTTGAAAAATATGCAGAAACTAGGCAAATTGCCAAAATGGAAAGACAAAAGAAGCACGGTAATTTTCAAATGATGTTAGCCGAAGAAATCATGGTCACGGTCTAATGAAGCGTTTGAGACTGGATCCGCCAGTCGAATTGAAAGCCTGCATGACCAATTCATTAGAATTATGGCGCTGCCGTAAGACACAGAATAGTCGATCATTCTGACGTCACAACCCACGCCACCCAAGGACTTACCCAGCATCCTGATGACGACACGGCGGGGTTGGTGCGGAAGGGGGGCGTGCTTGACCTGCGCCTGGCTGTGTTCGTCTGACGCCCCTCGGGACAGCGGCGACCTCCGGACAGCGATCCCGATCAGGATGTACAGGCAGATGATCAGCGTCACAGGCGCCAAGAAGAACAGGAATGTGGATATCTGTCATGACAGGATTTTTTTTATTATTATTCTGTTGTTTTATATATATATATATATATATATATATATATATATATATATATATATATATATATATATATTTATGTGTGTGTGTGTGTGTGTGTGTGTGTGTGTGTGTGTGTGTGTGTGTGTGTGTGTGTGTTTCTTTGTTTCTTAGTTGTAGTTGTGGGGGAGAAGGGGTGGCCGAATGGTAGAGCGTTGGACTTCTAATGCTCGGGTATTGAGTTCGTATCCCGACTGGGGCCAAATATTTGTGCTGGTTTTTTCATCGTTGTCCCTTCTTTGCCAGACCATGCCACGTGTTGTGCTCATCATGCCGCGGCAAGGGATTGGCTGAATTCTGGGGGCTCTCCCCCTTTCACTGACAGGAGTGGAGTCGTCTATTGCCAACAGACACTGGAAGTCGTCCGAGTTGTTGACCACCTCCACCGCTGACCACTGACGACCGATATTTCTCGGTCTGTCTCTCCACCAGGACGTACAACGTTCTGTGCGACTAAAAGTTCGAGAAATGGTGGCGAAACGCTGGAAGGCAGCGATAAAGTCACGCCACATCCATCCTTCTCGCACTCTCATTACGCCAGTGTGGACACTCTCGGTACAAGAACGCAGCGAACTGTGAGCGCCGAGGGACTTCGGGGAAATCGCTCTCACTTGACAGTAGAAATGGCTGATGGTCCCCTGACCCACAACGAGGAATGTTATCAATTTTCCTCAATACCAAGGTCTCATAAATTATTGACAGGCCCTCGCTCCGAATCCACCGTCAAATGAACGCGAAGGTGGAGACCCTAGGAGATGTTTGTTGAGTGTCTGTACTTTTGCCGACCCTCTTAACGAAGTAGGCTACAGTATTTTGCTGAATGAAGTTTGTCAGTTGGCAGGACTTACGGGCGTACTGCTGCGGCGAACAGGAGGGTGGGCGGGTGGGTGTTTGGGAGTTTAACGTCCATCATGGGTAAAGGTGATGTCAAAGACGGGGCAGCGAGAAAAAGGCCAGCACAAATATTTGGCCTTAGCCGGGACTGGAACTCACGACTCGAGTACTGAAGGTCAAACGCTCTACCATTCTGCGGCGCACATGAAGTGTTCTATTTTTAAAAAATGTGGCCATTCCTACGGGTCAATCCCTGTTAGGTGTACACACATAAGCACGCCGCTTACATTACATGTAGGTGAAATGCATTGCGATGGTTTCATTTTAACCGAAACCCGGTGTAGCAGCGTTGATGGCACAACCATTGTACCAGGCAAGAAACCAAGGTTCTCTTGAGTGCTCCGGAAACGAAACTGTTCACGTGCGTAATTCGGACTCCATGGGGACCTGTCGTTCTGGAGATGCTCTTTGCACTAGAATACGACCAATCTCGGCTAAGTCTCAAGCAGCGAGAAACTGTAGCTGTGAAAGCCTGCAGCGAGCAAATCTGACCTAACAGTTATCTTTTAGGAGCTGACAGAAAATCACATGACGCAAACACGCAGGAAAAAATCCTCAAATGATCCGCACAAACATAGATTTCAACCAGCTACGAAGAAGGTACATATGTAAGGGAGGTTCCTTAACTTTTTGAAGCCATGACGTTTGAAGACTCTAACGTCATTTTTCGTAACTACGGAATATTTAGTCTTAAAATATACTGCCAGTGTGTTGATTCAATCCTTTAATTTTATGAGGAGTTGAACGGTCTCCTAAGTTGCTTCCCTTTCCCAAAAATCTATCTCAGTTGGGAAACAGCTTTGTACGACCTCGCCGTATTTATACACGTGTACTGTGCGTGTTCTCCAGAAACACCTAAATAGGAAATCTATCTACCGAGCCGTGAGCACGGAGAACTTCTCCTCACGCACAAGACTGGCAGACTATTACAGCATGTTCTTCACAGAGGTTTAGATTTTTCTGACGTTCTAAGCAAATCCCTGCTATTTTAGGAAAATTCGAATTAATGTTTATCAGTTTTCTTGCACGTGAATTTGTCTATGTTTGATTAGATGAACGGTGCGCGATTTAACGGTCCAGTGCAAGAAATGCGCCCGCCGGTGCCGCTCGGTTTCAGTGTACATTATTTGATATTTCCCTGTGGCGTCACTGTAATCTGTCTGTCGCGAGAAATTTATGCCTGCCCTCTAGAGTCAAGTAATTGTCTGGTTTCTCTGAAGATATTGCCATGGCAAGTAGTGAAATATCTCCCCCTACTGTCGCGTCCTTCTAAGAAAATGAGAATTCTTCTTTCCATTTGCTCGATCTTTTCGATTTCCACGGTCAAAACGTAGTGGGTGTTACTGTCGGGTTTTTTTTGTTGTTGTTGTTTTGTTTTTGTTTTGTTTTGTTTTTTGTTTGCTTGCTTGTTTATTTTGGGTATGTACAAGCACGTACTATACAAAGACAAATAGGCTATGCATGTACTAAAACCTAATGATACATGAACAAGCATAGCATTCAAATAGAGCCATGACACAGACATAGATAGCAGGGTTAATCGCTGTCAGCCGTGCAAAAAAAAAAAAAAAAAAAAAAATGGAGTCATTAGTCACTCAAGCGCATGGGCAAAGTAAAGCCATGCAAACCGTAAACTTTAAACAAAGCAAGGCCATGCACATTTAGCCTTGAAAGCAATGTGAAACCAGGCGCAAATACTTGTTAAAAAAAAAAACCTGGGTGTGTGGAGGCACGTAAACAGCAAACATGTGGATGCATGTGAAACAGCAAACAGCAGTTACTGTCGTTTTGGAGGGAAGCAGCAGAGATAACCTCAGCACATCCCGTTGTCATCCCCATCACACCCCCTCACCCCCACCCGCACTTGCTCTCTCAAACACACACACACACACACACACACACACACACACACACACACACACACACATGCACACACACACACACACACACACACACACACACACACACACACACACACACACACTTCGGTACTGCGTAGTTTTATGTCAAGTTCCAGCATGCATCCACATTAAATCAAATTTCAAACATAAAGTGCATGCATTCGAGAGGAGCTTCACAGGGTACCATCAATGTTTTCAAACAGATTTTCTTTCCCACAGCACTCACGAGTTTGGCAAAGCACACCGATGACATTATTACGTGCAGGTCTATAACTTTTACCTGAAAAATGTACGTCATTCTTCCCTCCAGCCATTTGTCGGGGATGGAGCAGACAAGAGACTCTTTCAGCGGTTGGCCAGTCGGCGGCCACGTCACTGAGTGGTACAGGCGTGTGTGCACGGCGTACGGAACAGCGGCCAGAAGGGACACAATCCAAATAACTACGATGATTTTCACCGCACGTGACAACACAGCGATTTTGTGGGTCAGCAGGGGCCTGCAATAATGACATATATTTCGTAAGTTGCCATAACAAAAATCCTCACAAATTAAGGGTCCGAAAATTTGTTCAAATCTAAAATCGTAACTTAACTAGAGAGAGTAATAGCAGATTAGCATTAAACATGGACATCACTGTAATGTTGACCTGATACAACTGACAAAGCAAGATATTGTGTTGTTCTAAAAAGAAACATGAAACCTAATACGGACAATGTGACCATGCATTTATCATATGCTGCTGTTTTCTTGTGTGTTTGTTTGAGTTTTTTGTTTATTCGTTTGTTTGTTTGCCTGTTTGTTTGGGGTTTTTATTTGTTACCTATTTGTTTGCTATGGTATTTTGTTTGTTTGCCTGTTTGTTAGGGTATTTTGTTTGTTTGCCTGTTTGTTTGTTTTGGTATTTTGTTTGTTTTTGCCTGTTTGTTTGTTTGGGTATTTTGCATGTTTGTTTGTCTGTTTGTTTGTTCGGGTATTTTGTTTTTGTCTGTTTGTTTGGGTACTTTGCTTGCTTATTTTTCCTGTTTCTTTGTAGGGTATTTTGTTTGTTTCTTTGTTCGCATGTTTGTTTGTTTGTCTGTTTGTTTGTTTGTTTGGGTGTTTTCTTTCTTTCTTTCTTTCTTTCTTTGTACAACACAACTACTGAGATGGTGAAGCGCGTAGAAGAGCAAGTTCAATCGTTTTAAAAAAAAATGTATACCCATCAACACCATCGGTCACTGTTCATCAGATCAGAGTGACTTTATCGCCATACCCGGCGGATGTCCACCATCAGAAGACAATGCATCTAAAGCTTAGCCCAGACAACTATAGCGCATTAGCGCGGACTCTTTCGGTCTCAACTACATCTTTAACTGCCTGAATCTTAGCCAAGCTTAGCAAAGATTAAATAAAGCGGACACTTCAGCCTAAAAGCTCTTTACCTACCTGCAGATAGCTAAGTAGCGCTCTACAGTAAAGGCCGTAATGGTCAGCACACTGGCGTATGACGTCAGTTCCAGGATGGTCTGACGTAGATAACAAAACGCCTCCCCTAGTCGCCATGGATACGACTCCCATATTGAATACAGCTCAGGAGGCAAACCTGCACACATTCAGATAAGCAGAATACTCAACGAAATACGGAGACTCATTATAAACATGCGCGCGCGCACGCGCGCACGCACACACACACACACACACACACACACACACACACACACACACACACACACACACACACACACACACACACACACACACACACTGACACACACACACACACACACACACACACACACACACAAAGTCCACTACAGCTAGAATATTCATTCACTACCGAGTTCGATTCCCGGCTGGGGCCAAATATTCGTGCTGGCTTTTTCATCGTTGCCCCGTCTTTGATATCTCCCGTATGTGGTGGAAAAGGACTTTAAACCCCCAAACTCCCACCCATCCACCCTCATTCACTACCGGCCAATAAACAGAAAATATCAAGGGTGTTGCGGGACATTTTCACTACTAGCTTTACCCCCCAGCTGCAGATAGCAATCTGAAGGTTAATTCCTCTTTGTTTTCATTTATCACATCAATCGAAAAGACACCACGCTAGAGACAAATTTAAATTAAAAAAAACAAAACACCTACGACTGTTGTACACATGTTACCAGCTAAAATGTCCGTCAGACCTGTGTATCCCCTGGGATATTAAAACCATCTCTGGACTTGTTGTTTTCTAGTTACGACCACGCATAAGCCTCGCTTTCATCACGCACAGGCTCGCTCGCGGCGGGTCTAGACTGTGCCCCTATGCCCGATTAGGTTAGCATTGATAGTGGGCAGACGACTGGCGTTTATTTCCCGCTCACTGGATCGTATTTCTGCGTCGACTGCTGGGTACCAAGCCCTGAACCAACTAACAGTCTCAGACAACAATACCCGTCAAACGATATCAGATTATCAACCTCCTCAGCAACAGTCTCAGACCAAAACACTCGTCGAAGGATATCAGGCTATCATATCGAGGTGGGTATTAGACGACTGAGGTAGCGATGCGTAAGGGTGATGCTCTACCAAAGACAACGTGACAAGTGTGGGAACTGGGAAACGAGATCAGACATTTTCTATATTAAGAAGATATTGATGGGTTATTTTAGAAAATAATAAATGAACAACAAAGCGCCGGTGTAGTCGGAAAATAACAACGCGGGGACAAAATACTACAGGAGTGCTTTTTTCCCACGCTTTTTTCTTCCCTAGGAAGATTACACTCCTGCAGTGTTTCTTTCCTAGGAAAAATACACTCCCAGTGTTTTTTCCTGGAAGTCTTTTTTGCCTCCTACACCGGCAGCTCCCTACATGGTCCAACCCTTGTCGTGGGGTAGTGGCTTGTGTACCTCAATGACCCAGAGAACTATGCCAGCAGGAGCACATGCTCCTGGCAGGGTCACCCAAGCTGGACAGGTCGAAGGGTAGAGGTCAGACGAATGTGGACCACCTCTCCAAGAGGCTAAACGGGTTTGCGTAGGGTTAACAGCCCTACCTGTAAAAAACACTAAGTTACTGAAGCATCGACAGCAACAAACCGAGACATTCACCTGGGCGAGGAAGGGTCTCCATCCCGGAGACCTATGACGCATTGCAGTGAAAGCCGAAAGGAAGCTGCAAGGCCGACCCCCCTTCTAACACCCAGGACAACAACGAGAGTAGCCACATGGAACATCAGGACAATGTATGAAGTAGGAAGGACCATACAAGTAGCAAGAGAGATGAAGAACTACAAGATAGGAGTACTGGGACTGAGTGAGACAAGGTGGCTACAGACAGGACAGCTGAGATTTTCATCGGGAGAGCAATTGCTGTACTCTGGACACACAGAGGATGGAGCCCCCCACACTGAGGGCGTGGCCCTGATGCTGGCACCGGAGGCACAGCGGGCACTCATCGGCTGGGAACCTGTCAACTCCCGCATCATCACAGCCAAATTCATCACCAAGAAAAAAGACATCAAGCTGAACATCATCCAGTGCTACGCTCCCACCAATGATGCGGAAGAGGAGAAAAAAGATGACTTCTACCAACAACTGCAGACAGTGATAGATAGAGGAGGAGCCAAGGACATGACCATACTGATGGGAGACTTCAACGCCAAGATTGGATCAGACAACACAGGCTATGAGGACACCATGGGAACACACGGACTGGGACAGATGAACGAAAATGGCGAGCGCTTTGCAGACTTTTGTGCCCTGAACCAGCTAGTGATAGGAGGCAGCATCTTCCCACACAAGCGCATCCACAAGGCCACATGGAGATCACCGGACCATGTCACGGAGAACCAGATTGATCACATCTGCATCAGCCGGAAGTTCAGGAGATCGTGGCGGGATGTGCGCGTGATGAGGGGTGCCGATGTATCATCAGACCACCACCTCCTTGCAACAACATTGAGACTTCGGCTTAAGAGGCACACCAACGCCAACAGCACACGGACCAGGTACAACGTTGGACTTCTCAGGAACACAGACACACAAGCAGCATTCCGGATCAGCCTTTCCAACAGGTTCCAGACACTGCAAGACCTGATAGAAGACAGTGAAATGGACATCGAGACACAGTGGGAACACAACAAGAAACTCTGGCACGACACATGCGAAGAGGTCCTTGGCAAGAGAAAGACCCAACATAAGGAATGGATCTCTGCTGATACCATCCAGAAGCTGGAAGTTAGGAAAGAGAAGAAAACTGCACTGAACACGAGCCGAACAAGAAGAGCTAAGGCAAAGGCACAAGAGGAATACACAGCAGCTGACAGAGAAGTGAAGAGGAGCACCAGGAAGGACAAGAGGGACTACATCGACAACCTGGCCAGTCAAGCAGAGGAAGCAGCCCGACAAGGGAATCTAAAAGACCTGTACCAGGTGACCAAGAAGCTCGCGGGCAAATTTCAGCAGACAGACAAACCAGTGAAGGACAAGAACGGGCACCCACTGACAACAACTGAGGAACAGCTGAAGCGATGGGCAGAACACTTCAGGGAGCTGTTAAATCGCCCCACCCCTGAAACACCACCAGACATCCCACCAGCTGAGACAGAACTACCCATCAACTGCGACAAGCCCTCTAAGGCGGAGATCAGGAAAGCCATCATGACACTGAGAAATGGGAAAGCTGCAGGGCCGGACGAGATACCAGCAGAAGCCATCAAAGCAGACACAGAGACAGCCGTCAACATGCTGCACAGCCTGTTCAGCAAGATCTGGGAGAAGGAAGAGGTGCCAGCCCAGTGGAAAGAAGGGATCGTCATCAAGCTGCCAAAGAAAGGGGACCTCAGGGACTGCAGCAACTACCGAGGGATCATGCTCCTGTCAGTGCCAGGCAAGGTTCTCAACAGAATTCTACTGGAGAGGATGAGAGAGGCAGTCGACCCCATGCTCCGAGACCAGCAGGCAGGCTTTCGCAGGAACAGGTCCTGCGCTGACCAGATTGCCAGCCTACGCATCATTGTGGAGCAGTCACTGGAGTGGAACTCCCCCCTCTACATCAACTTCATAGACTATGAGAAGGCCTTCGACAGTGTAGACAGAGAGGCGCTGTGGAAGCTGCTAAGGCACTATGGAGTTCCCGGGAAGATCATCTCCTTGATCCAGTGCACCTACCAAGACATGAGCTGCAGGATTGCCCATGCCGGCCAGTTGTCAGAAAGCTTCGAGGTGAAGACCGGAGTCCGCCAGGGATGCCTGTTGTCCCCGTTTCTCTTCCTCCTGATCATCGACTGGATCATGAAGACCACTACAGCAGGCAGGAAAAACGGGATACAGTGGTCACTCTGGACGCAGCTGGATGACCTCGACTTCGCGGACGACCTGGCACTCCTGTCTCACAGCCACAGCCAGATGCAGGACAAGACTACGTGCCTGGAAGCCACATCAGCCGGAACAGGGCTCAAGATCAACAGGAAGAAAACCGAGCTGATGAAGATCAACACCACTGCCAGCACACCAGTCACAGTCGGTGGAGAGCCCATCAGGGAGGTGGAGTCTTTTGTCTACCTGGGGAGTGTGGTTGATGGACAGGGAGGCACAGACCGAGACGTCACAGCCAGAATCGGCAAGGCAAGGGCAGCAATGGTCATGCTGAAGAACGTCTGGGCATCCAAAGTTGTCAACATAAGAACCAAACTTCGCATCTTCAACTCCAACGTGAAGTCAGTTCTGCTCTACGGATGCGAAACATGGAGGACAACGAAGACGATGCAGCAGAAGATCCAGACATTTCTCAACACCTGTCTGAGGCGCATCTTCAACATCCGATGGCCAGAGAAGATCCGGAATGAAGAGCTGTGGGAGCGAGCGGGGCAGGAACCAGTGGCCAAGCAGATCCTGCGGAGGAAGTGGGGCTGGATTGGACACACCCTCAGGAAGCCAGCATCCAGCACCACACGCCAAGCCCTGACATGGAACCCGCAGGGGAAAAGGAAGAGAGGCCGGCCTCGCAACAGCTGGAGGCGGGACACTGAGGCAGAGCTATGTAAGCAGGGGACCAACTGGACTGGAGTGGCAAGACTAGCCCAGAACAGAGTGCGATGGCGAAGGGTTGTCGATGGCCTATGCTCCACGTGGAGCCAAGGGCCTAAGTAAGTAAGTAAGTACACCGGCAGCTCCTGGTGGTTCACTGAAAAAAAAAACATGTTATGTTTGGTCTGCTTCCTTTTGTGTTATATAGTTTTGAAACGGATATCAGCGGTGGCTCACAGCCCCTCGTAGCTGGAGAGATATCTGTGCACTTTTGAGCTCCATCAGACGAGTTTTGAGTGATTGTCAAATCTCAACAAAACGGCGCAGACATTGTGTGTGTTTCTTTCTTTGTTTTGTGTGTTTGTCTTTTAACTAAATAATAATAATAATAATAAATGGTATTTCTAGGGCGCATTTCTTTAAATAAAACTCAATGCGCCTATCACTCACTCACACTCACGCACATTACACAACGATGAACAGACGTACACTCACTGGTGAAACTGACTAGTTAAAATAACTGGTGTTAGTAGTTTGTGGCCTCACGCCGCTCGAGCAACAAGGACCAGCACGCGGCTGAGGAAATTACTGATAGGCTTTGCGGAAGAGGAACGTTTTCAGACTGCTCTTGAAAAACTACTGCAACTGTGCATAATGCAGGCAACTCTGTCACAGTTGCAGAGTTTTCGCGCTTTGGAGACCCTTATAAAACCAGAGCACGAGTTCGCAGTGACTTTATTGTGCTTTTGGTCAGTGAGCGAGACATATCGCTGCAGCGTCTAGCGGGTGTTGTATTACTGCACGAGAAAACTAGCCGTTGCGACCTCCGTCGCTCAATGTCTAAAACGCGAACTGAGCTGTGAAATCGGGCTGCCCTTGGCTTTTATAGGGGCTTCAGGGACGCTGAAAACTCTGCAACTGTAACAGAGCTGACTGTGCATTTTGCACAGTCGGATAGTTTGTATGTTGTTGGGTTGTTTGTTTTTTTGTGGTTGTTTTTGTTGTTTGTTGTTGTTGTTTTTGTTTATTTGGTGTGTGTGTGTGTGTGTGTGTGTGTGTGTGTGTGTGTGTGTGTGTGTGTGTGTGTTGTTGTTGTTGTTGTTGTTGTTTGTTTGTTTGTTTGTTTGTTTTGGGGGATGTTCTTTTTAAAAACACTATATGTGGCTTTTCTTGTTTAGATTGCAGACCTTCAAGAATATGAGTGAAACGTTTCCGGAGGGAGACAGTAAAAGAAACGTGGATGAAAAAGTTACGTATACCACTCATTTTCTCGTCTGAGACGAAGGTACAGCACAACTCTAAACCCTACGCCTGAACGTAAAATGTGAAATATGATTATATGGAAGTAGAATGCTTCAATAAGGAAGCTTTGAGCGTACTTCGATAAAAAGAGAAATTAATGTACGATTCATTCTTAAAGTCTGTCTAAGCCCTGACAGTTCACCGAAGATAGTCTTTGTAGCTTGCGCGGCGTAAACCCCTAACTAACTAACTAACTAACTAACTAACCGGGCCCTGGCTCTAGACTGGCAACCAGGACAGCACTTTGAACGGAGTCAGAGCTCGCAATTTGTTCCACATTCCAAGTCAGTACATACATTCAAAAGAGTATACAAGAACGTAAAACGACTTTTACTGGTCAGCAATGCTTGTCACGAGATCACGTGTTCTGTCTCTCAATTGGTACAAATCTGCAAGGGAAATGAACGCCATCCATTGGCTGAAACTCACGGATCAGTTAATCGACGTCATCAAAATTTGCCCTCACGTGGCCCCGGAAGTTTGAGGTCAGACGGAAAGGTGGAGTTTCGGTCCGCGGTGATACAATGGCTGCGCAAGACGTCAGCTGCCCTACCGTCGGAACATCACGAGAGATAAAAAGCGCACGTCGCTGTCATATTGGCCTTCGCCCTTGGGGACACGGGGCTGAAAATCTCTTATCGGAATCAGCCACCAAATGGGTATTGGCCAGACGCTGCTACACACCAAGCATCAAGCCAGGCAGAGAGGGGAAAAACTCATATGATGCATGAAATGCATTTTTATGCCCATGATTAAAGGCGCTCACTTGGCGGCTTCATGCAGCATGGCCGCCTTTCAGTGGTCAGGTTGTCTGCAATTTCTCCTGGATGGAGAACCGTCAACCGGTCGGCCCCTCTTTCTATCAAAGCCAGATTGTCATTCAGAATTGGATATCAGAGAAATGGGGGAGAGGAATGGATGTGGGAGAGATAGGGGTAGGGGTAGGGTGGGGAGGGGGAAGGGAAGAGGGAGGGATTGTAAAGAAAGAGTATTCCTATTGCGTCTTCAAGTGCTTTTGGCTTTCCGAGTGGCTGGTAAGTTGGTTAGTCGGTTGGTGTACAATATGTATCGTCCTCTGTCTGCAAAAGCCTGATCAGATCTAAACTGACCCGACTGAATGTGCATCGGGTTGTTGTTGTTGTTGTTGCTGTTTCATTTTTTTTTTTTTGGGGGGGGGGGGTTTCGGTTTTTGTGATTGTTTGTTTTTGTTTCGGTTGGGGTTTTTTGTTTGTTTGTTTGTTTGTTTGTTTGTTTGTTTGTTTGTTTGTTTGTTTGTTTGTTTGTTTGTTTGTTTGTTTGTTTGTTTGTATGTGTGTTTGTGTTTTCTTTGTTTGCTTGTTGTTTTTTGTTTTGTTTTGTTTTGTTTTGTTTGTTTGTTTGTTTGGGTTTTTTTTTTGGGGGGGGGGATTCTTTGGTTTGTTTGTTTGTTTTACCTTATAACCAACAAGAGAAACAAAAACAGAGAGGAACTGAATTGACAATGACTAAAAATGGTTATATAAACCAGTAGTTCTCTGTCTTTCTCTACAAAACGACTTTCAAACCACGTTAATTAAATGAAGTACGTTTCAAGAACACTCACATAAAGTGTTCACACATACGTTTTAACGGTACAGTCGTCGTTTAAAATTGTCACGTCCACATGATCTGTTAATCTTCCCACCGTGATCTCAACAGGGAAACCTCGTGCCAGTCTGCGGTTCCTATCTCCACCTGAGTCGGACGGAGTTGATCGTTTTCTGAAAAGTGGGCTGCAATTTCACTTACACTCGCTGATGCACGATCATGCAGAGGTGAGCACGTGCAGCACAATTCCAGACAGATGTGTGTGCCTTTGCTGCGGCTGTAGCCGGTTTGTTTTTGTTGTTTGTTTGCTTGGATTTGGGTTCGGGGCGTGTTTGGTGCGGTTGTGTTTTGAATTCGTTGTTTGTGTGCTGGTGTGTATGTTGTGACCGTATTTAGTTTGTTGTTGTTGTCGTTGTTTATTTGGATGTGTGTGTGTGTGTGTGTGTGTGTGTGTGTGTGTGTGTGTGTGTGTGTGTGTGTGTGTGTGTGTGTGTTTTGTTGTTAATGTTGTTGCTGTTGTTTTGTTTCGTTTTGTTTGTTTGGCGTTTTTTGTGTCTGTTTTTGGAGGGGGGGGGGGGGTTCGGTTTCGGTGTGTGTGTTTATAGGGGGGGGGGGGGGTATCATTGTCGTGGTAGTGTGGTGGTGGTGGTGGTGGTGGTGGTGGTGGTGGTGGTGTTTGGAAAGTCCCGATTGGAATTTCGCGATTTTGCCTCGACAACTAAACGAAACGAAAAATAATAATAACAAGTGTCACCCCCACCCCCCTACCCCCCCCCACCCCCCAATTTTGGGGGCCTCAAGAGCCCCACCTGCATACTGCAACTCCAGGTGTTATTACGTCACAGTTCAATTCAAATTGTAGCCAAACTCGCAACCGTGCGAGTCTGCCTGTCATGCATGTCCTCAGATACATGAAAGGCCCGATGTTACGCAGCGTGCAAAGCCATCTATTGTTGGCATTTGCCTGTCAGAACTGCCGTCGATATTTGAACAGATCTCAGGACACAAAGGCCGATTTGTGTCCTCCATCACTTTTACATTACAAAGAGGGAAGGGGGGGGGGGGCTGGGTAGGGATGGGGAGGGGGTGGTAGGGAAAAACAAAACAGATCTGCTAATTGTTTGATTTCAAACAAACGCCGTAACATTAAAAACACGCATCGTTGCTTAGACGGGCTATTGAATTCTCATTTGCTTAACATTTACAGGCTCTGTGGTATTGCTTTCTTTTTAAGAACTCCTTTTCCGCCGTATACGATTGCAGTCCGTATGAATTTTTTATCAGCATTCAATCTTGTCTAGACAAAATATGAGCAAATGTCGATCCACTCAGTGAAAAGGATATGCCGGTGATTGCAAAATCCAATTTGTTGTTGTTGTTGTTTTTTTTTGGCCAATAATATTATGTCTCTCGAGACAGTGAAAGTTTGTCTCCCGATGCACCGCACAAACCACGGTTAAGCAGCCCTTGGAAGTCGGCACGAGCTGCTTCCCTTCCCTGTGGAATCGTGAAAGTGAGTTAACGCAGAATACTGTGTCATTTGGGTGAACAGACTGACACCGAGATTCCAGCGTCTGGAGGGCAGAACAAAAAAGGCGATTTCCGAAACCTAACAGTCACACCAGTCCAGACATCCTAACTGCTCCAGCCTGGCCGTCAAAATCATTCCCAACTAAAAACAGAAGCCGTGTCAAGTTCGTCTAGGTCATGGGTCTCAGCAAAGCGGGGAAAACACCAGGAATCTTTCCGAAAGAAGGGTTCCGAGAAAAGACAACGGGGGTTATCCAGTGTCCCCGCCTGTGGACCGTGCGTCCCATTTTCTGATTGATGTCTGATGATGGAGCACGAGCACCTCCTGATCGCCTCTTGCACCAGAGAAAATCAAATCAAGACGATCAGTATTCTGAGACTTTTTTTTTTTTTTTTTTTGTCCTGGCAATGTTTGGATTCAAGAATCAAGGTTACAACGGGAAACCGCTAGTTAACTCTGCTCTCTGTTCACCCCCCCCCCCTCCCCCACCTTCCATTCCCCCCACCTTACGTCCACCCTCCAACCACTTCCCCCTAAACCTCCCCCTCCCCTCTCCCCCGCCGCTCCCCCCCCCCCCCTCCCCTCATGGAGGGATGTCTTATTCTTTTGACATATTTCGTACCGCGCACGACTCTTTTTTCGGTTTTGGCCCTGTATGCTAAAATCAGGCAGGATTAATTCTTTCTTGACGGCTCTTCTTGCAGCAAACACGAGTATAATTAAACTGCAACATTCCCACTGAGCCAAATGCCAAATTTAAATCCATGCAGACATAATTAATTATGATCTTTTTTTTTCTTCTTTTTTTTGACGCCATTGGTGCACAATCCCAAATAACTTGGTAGAAATTGAGTTAAACATTTTACTCTTTTTTTTTTTCTTTCTAAATTTCTTGATCTTGAGCAAAGCAATATATATATATATATATCACCAGAAAAAAATGATTCGACTGAGCGTAATGTTCCAAAGTCTGCTTTCCGCCTACCTAAATGTAGAGACGCTTCAAACCAAGTCTTCCTCTTTGCTGAAGTGGCTACAAGGGTCGGACAAACTAGATTGTATCAGGGGGCAGGGGGCATTGCCATTACGCTGTCCGCGGTCAATTATTGTCGGAGACACCGTTGTGGCGATGCTGGGGGTAGTGGTGGAGTGGTTAGGGGGGGGGGGGTGTCTGTTGTTTTTCCACCACGTATGTGCGGTATCGGTCAAAGAACACGGGGACAAGCCACGTGACTCGAAGGTGTACAAAGAGAACGGGACATACCAGGAGAAGGTTTCTATCATTGGCGACAGATTAAAAAAAAAAACATAGCAGTGCTTCTGCAGGAAGAAGACACATGCACTTTCCTGCAGGAAAAAAAATAGTTTTCTGCAGAAAAATGACTCTTTCTTGAAAAACAATTCTACAAACCAGTTATTGTTTTCCTGCAGCCGAAAACTTGAACAAAAACCCTTCATCACACAGCTATTTTGTCATCTCTCGCCATTTGATGGACATATCTTTTCCTCGTTTATTCCGTTCTCTTTGTACACCTTCAAGTCACGTGATTCATCCCGTCGGAAGAACCAGCACCGAGGGCCGTGAGCCAGGCATCGAACTCACGACCATAATGTTGAAAGTATAAAGCTCCACGCTATCCATCCCAAGCTTTCCTTCCACCCACGTTATTTTACAGAACAAAACTTCTGGGAATAATACGTCGCCTAAGCCACTTCTGGCATTAGCAGCGAAGGACGGGGGGGGGGGGGGTGGAGGATTTGGCGCTGCTAGACACAATAGGTGAGTATCTGGACCGTGGGTCATGATGGCCTCCTCTGAAAGGGTGCTCCACTCCGAAACAGTGCGAACAAAGAAAGAGTTCTTGTAAATCTAATTCACTAATCCTGCTTGTGGTGCTTTGAAGCATATTGTGTTTATGATCTGATGTCGTTCTAGGTAGTTCTGCGTTTCACGGTCCTGATATTAGGCATGTTTGGTGGGACTTCGTAAACAGGACTTCGCTGAGCAGCCTAACCCATTTACATGTAAATTAGGCTCACACGACAGGGGCCGCGAGCGGCTAACGCGCTGCGATTAGCTAATGGTACCCACAACGTGCCTACTTTACATGTAAGTGGTTTACGCTGCTAAACGAAGTCCCCCTTTACGAAGTCCTACTAAACATGCCTATTGTCTTGCGCCTATGGTTCTTTTGTTTGCTTCTACTGGTATAAGGAATTTAGGAGGGAATGCCGGTACGAGTCTCTCTACCACCCTTTGTGTGAAAACTTAACCCTGTAGTCGAAAGATGCCAGCTGCAGTATGGTGCGAGCGATGAGACACATCTTTTCCTGGGAGACTGACCTCTACCATTCATTTGAAAGACACTTGGGTCCTTTTCCCAGAAGATGATAGACCTAACCTGCGTCCCATGCGTGACGGGCTGTCTGGATGTCTTTGAATTTTGCAGATAAAAATAATAATAAATCGTACTTGCATAGCGCAAATTGTCAACAAGTGACTCAGTGCGCGTACTCCCACACTCATACCAACAAATAGGACACACACACACACACACACACACACACACAGAGCAGCAACAACAGCAGCAGCAGCTGACTCGAGAGGAAGAAAACGGATCTAGCCGAAAGCCAGCCGGAACAGATACGTCAGTTTTCAAGTCAGACTTGACTCAGAGCGAGATGATCAGCTAGTTCTTCCCATTAGTGGCACTGGCACTTCTTTCTGAATGGTTTGTCAGCATTTGCATGTGAGTTACCAAGAAATGACTCCCTATCACCCGGGCGGGGGCGACCTACTGTACCATCTAAACAGGGTTTAACGACGTTACCGGATTCGCACCACCAACGACTAGTAGGCACGGGACATTACATTTTTTTTTCTTCTCTCTCTCTCTCTCTCTCTCTCTCTCTCTCTCTCTCTCTGTGTTCTTCTTCAATTCAGCGAGGGCCATCGAAAAGAAATCTCTGCCGTAATCCTATCGTCTCTGTTCGTACGTGCAGTTGGTGGCCAATTTCCCAGCCTCGCTAAAGTCACAGCGTCGGGAAGGGTACCGTTGGGACTCAAGTCCTTTTTTCCCCCTCCTAGACCCGGCACCGCTCCTCCCTTTACCCTCCCCTTTTGCGCCATTGTCAGTCAATAACCTGGCCTCTCAAGGCGACGCTGGCTGCACAAAAACGGCCCGGGGCCCACGCTCGCCGCGCCATTACGGCAAATTAATGGCGCCGCCAGTCGGTGAGAGTGACATCCCTTTGCACGTCCCCGCTTCCGGTGGGCGCTAGGCCGACGTGAGTCTATGTCCGGATGTGGCAAGGCGTTTTGCAGGCGCAGAGCTTGCGTTCGGACGTGTTGGAACGTAGTTTGGACTTAGACTGGTCCAGAAGATTTGAAGGATGTGTGTGTGTGTGTGTGTGTGTGTGTGTGTGTGTGTGTGTGTGTGTGTGTCAGACAGACAGAGAGACACAGACAGAGAGACAGACAGACAGAGACAGAAAGACACCTCGATCACGAAGTCCTTGGGAGCAAAACGAGGAAAGTTACATCCACGGATTTACACACACTCAGAGAGACACAGAGAGATGAAAGTATCGACGATTTATGAAGACAGTCCCATTACCTTCTGCGTCGTTTAATTCCCAACTCACAGATACGAATTCTGCACATGCCACGAGAAACCGTAATGAGAACTTTGCCAAGATCTAGCTCAACCTAAGCTCCTTTTTTTTCCTTTTTTTTTTTTTTTTTTTGGTTGTGTTTTTTCCCCCTTCGTTCTCCATAAGAAACACCAAGAAACGCCTTCCCGTCACATCCCAAACTGATTATAAGTGAAATATAGACCAAAGGCGTCTGCGCAACAGATGAGCTTGAGACAAACAAGTAAGATGCACTAGATCAATGCTGGATGCCACCCGTTGTGCACCGTAGACACATTTGTCATTATCTTGTAGACTGTGGTTGTGTGCAGTTACTGGAGAAGCTTGAATCAGAACCTGATGCCCAGTGCCTTGTACCCCTTCAATCAAGTTCACTAAATGTAGTCTACACGTTCAGAAACTTCGGGTAGAAAGAAGTTTCTAAGCTCCTCCAAGAAAAAAGGAAATAATTAATTGATAATGATTATTATTAAAACGAAGAATACATTAACGCACTGGATGTGCTGTTTGGAAATGGAGGCTTCGAAAGTTACATAAACTGCTCTACCTTCACTTCGATTTTAAAATTTCATAGGGAAAGAGGTGAGAATCCGGTACAGTAGTGCCTGAAGATAAATAACAGATCTAAACCCACCTCGATCGCATGAATACAACAAGAAGAAGATATTTTAAACTCATGACTGTGTTTACTGCCCGTCCCCAGTATGTATAGATTTTATTTGTTGAGATTTTCAAAACTGGGCTTACTACTCAGCTGTGTCATGTCCGCTATGCCCTTGCCATCTTTTAGTTTAGATTTCTTAGTTTAGTTGCATAGTATGAGACTTGGACATCACACATTACTTTAGGATCTGTGTTTAATATGTATGGATTTATATGTCTAGATAAATTAGTGTGTGTGTGTGTGTGTGTGTGTGTGTGTGTGTGTGTGTGTGTGTGTGTGTGTGTGTGTGTGTGTGTGTGTGTGAGCCAGAAGAAAATTTTCTGCCATCGACAGACAATAAAGTTATATTGAATTGAATTGAATTGAATTGAAGAACACTAATAAAAATGCACAGCTTTATTGCGTTACCTTGTGTGGCACTTACTGTTCCAAAAGCACAATTACGTGTCACCAAACGTGAGTTCCTTTTCATGTGTTTCTGCACGTGGAAACTGACGAACTGGGCGTGTGGGCGACGACCATCCGTTGGTCCACAGACTGGTTCACTTCTCGTATTACCTAATTCATACTATCACCGACGTTTTTAGAAATGCGTGTCTTTTCACGTGGACTGCAGCGTGCTGAGTTATGATGTATGGTCATCTCCATGGTAGCAAGAGGGTATACCGGGGAATCTTCTTAATCACGAAAGAGCAAAAACATACGGGGAGGTGGAGGGGGTGGGGCGGGGAGGCAGTCTTGCACCTTATATAGCTAAATATAAGAAATGCAGAGGCCAGGAGTGGTCAACGAATGTGAATGGAGCTTTCTTACGTTTTGCTGTGCCGTCTGGTGTGCATTGTGCCTTTTGTCTTTGATTAGATCTACTATTTTGCATTGCAATTCATTTAATAATAATAATAATATTAATAATAATAATAATTTTATTTATAAAGCGCATATTCATATGAAATTACATGCTCTAAGCGCTAACGAAAATTAAACAGACAGAAAAAACAGAAAAAGAAATGAGACGTTAAGCAGTAACAATTTTTTTTCCCAGACAGGGTTCTTTTCTTTGCTTTGCTTTGCTTTGCTTTGCTTTGCTTTTGGTTTGGTTTGGTTTGGTTTGGTTGTGGTGTTTCTTTTCAGAACTTTGCTAGAACTGTTCCCCCCGTTTCCGTGTTTTTCAAAAATGGGTTGTCTCCCATTTCCTGTTGTCCTGCCGAGGGCATCAGGCAGAAACGTTGGTTTGTCTCGTTCGTCTCCCACATCGTTCCAAGTGGGTTCTTTACTCTTGTGGTTGCTTTTTTCTGCGTCCTGGTGGCTGTGTATTACGTACGTCACTGTTAAGTGTGTGTTACGTCACTGGCTATTATTCACAATTATCTAATGTACGTTTGGGCAGACTCATTTTGACAAACAAATTCCATTTGCTTGTCATACTGCATGCTATTTATAATTTAGTCTCCGTCAACTTCTCAGAGACATGTCTGCCATGGTTTGCTTCCTTCCCTTTAGACAACCACACACTGATCTCCCTTTCCTATCTTCGTTTTCTATTTTCCAGGGTCTCAATCTTTCCCCCACAATCTTTCCCCCACGATCCTTCCCCCACAATCTTTCCCTCCCGGCCGTTCATTGGTTCACGTTCCCACTCGTTCTCAGTTAAAAAATGATTTTTAAAAAAATGAAACCTGCTCCGTCAGGTTTGTGTTCGTTATGCAATGCTGCGATGCGAAACGGACAGATCATTATAAGAAACGCATCATCTCTACTGCCTGGCCAGATCCTATCTTATCTATGGCAGACACTTGGCTTGACGGGTCTATTACACCCACGTGACTTGGCTTCCTTCGCTGAAAACAAGTTTTAAGATTCCGGTGTCATTCCTGACGATTTTGTGTATTCATTTTTACCCCCCCCCCCTCCCACATAGCCCCTCTCTCTCTCTCTCTCTCTCTCTCTCTCTCTCTCTCTCTCTCTCTCCATGACAGCTATAATGCGACGGAAGCGGCTTGAAGGGTGAAATGGGAAATATCAGCAAGATTAAGGAGAAATAAATTTTCGTAAAACACCATGAAACTGAAATAAACTTTCCCATGCACGGTGAATGCACGGATGTGCATGCAGTGAAATGCAACTTAAAGCCCAAATGGGTTTGCGTCGAATGTGACGTGATGGCGAAACTGAACTGGATTTTTTTTTTTTTTTTTTTTTGCCCCCGGGGGGAAGGGGGGAGGTATGGGGGTACGGAGTGAGGCAAAATGGGTTGTGAAAATGGGTGGTGATTTGCACTTTTTCGTTCAGAACATGGCGTCCAAGTTGTTGTGAGTTATGCAAGGTCACTGCAGAAGCGAAATCCTTGGAATTTTGGTTTTGTCTGCACGTGCATTTGGTATGTTTTATGTGTTTGTTTGTTTGTTGTTGTTTTTTAAATTGAAAATGATACTGATGCAACAAATCGGTAGGTTTTGGTTCCAACGCTCATTTGTTGAGGCAAAAGTGATGGGTTTAATGACGTCATATGGTTTGTTGTTGGCTTGTTTGATATGTTTGTTTGTTGTTTGGCCTTGTTTTGGGTTTGGGTGTTGTTTTTGTTTGTTTGTTCAAGATGACTAAGCCCCTGTTTCTTTGTTATAAACAATCAGCATTTTTCCCCCCACAGACTGTGCATGCAACCTGGCGCGCTCCTCCGAGTTGCATTCTCATTCAATCTCTGCTTTCGACAAGCCATTGTTCAGGCCTGCAGCCAATAACACATCACTCTCGCCCGTGGCTGCACATGCTTAAAGGAGCTGAATCATTCTTATGCTTACGGCTCGTTCTGAGCTGTTTTCGTGAGCTGTTATCTTCTATCACACCACTTAGACACCTGGACAGTGACAGCGTCTATAATGCTAGCACTGAGCCAACAGAAGCGTACTCGATGTCGCGGCGACCGCACTGATCACTCAAGTAGTGTAACAGCAGTCGTAGAATTTGAATCTTCAACCGTTCGCGCAGAGTGTAAACACTAACACTGTATCGCATTAAGAGCTGTACTAATCATGAAGATAGACTTCAGGCATACAGGCACACTCATGAGCAAAACTGTTCCAAAACGTAATTTGGCTTGGCAAAGATGGAATGGGCTCGTTTAACAACAACATGCTGCACAATTGCTACGCACTGCCTATGTGCAGAAGCATTATAAGTAAATGCTAGAACGATATAGCGGCAGCATGGAAAGGACAGGCACGGAATTCTCATCACTCGTTAATCCACGGAAAATAGAGAGAAGATGTAAGCAGACTAGACAGACAGGCAATAGTTAGAATAGTTTGGGACAACACTTCTAGTATTCAGGAACGGTCGCTACAGGGAGTACCATCACTAGGAAGTGTGTGAACTATATGGTGCGTCACGTGTTTTCACGGAAGGGGCGGCCAGAAAGAGAGAAAGAGACAGACAGACAGACAGAGACAGACAGACAGACAGAGAGAAAAGTAAGCCTAATTTACAAAGAATGAGGTCGGAAGGCACAATCGAACAAGTTTTAAACCTGCCCATAGAGGAAGACGGACAGACAGACAGACAGACAGAAAGACGAACGGACGGGTACGTAAAAGGTAAAACAGTGTTTCATTTGCCATGCCAAGAACGCGAACACACACACAATCACACACACACACACACACACACACACACACACACACACACACACACACACACATATTACTGCACCTGAAAATATCATTACAATTAAAGCAGTTGTAATGAATCCTGGCATTACTGTTTCAGGTTTCTTCACATGTAATCATGCTTAGTTCACGCAGAATGTTGCAGACTTGGTTGCTTGGATTGGGTAGCAGGCAAGAAAATAAAAGTACAGACAACGTACAACTATTCATGGAGACATTTTTCGAGACACTCATCAGTTTCAGTTGAAGAGGTGTATACTCTCTGTGTAATAGTACCTACACTGGCAGGTGCCAAAATGGTGGAAAGAGATGTTAATCTAACGTGCTTCTCCAGCCAAAAAACAAAAAAACAAAAAAAAAAAACGGGGTGCTCTTTCTTTCTCTTCATAAAGTTGTCTTGAAATACCTGAACACATTTCGTACCGCACATGAGTATCCCACGTTTTGGCCAATTTTTTTTTTTTTTTCGGTTTTGGCCCTGTACGCGAAAATCAGGCAAGATGGACGGTTCCTCGACGGTTCTTACTGCAGCGAACACGAGTATAATCAAACTGCAACACTTCCACGAAGCCCAGATTAAAATCAATGCAGACAGGAATTAATTATGATTTTTTTTTTCTTTGTGAGACCACTGGTGCGCATGCAACCCGAGACTACCTTGGTAGGATTTGAGTTAAGCCTGTTTTGGTTTTGCGATTTCGGAATAACACCGCCGGGAAAGTTGCTACTAAACTCATGCACAGGCTTCGATCCTCCCCTTTTCTCCCGTTTTTTTTTGTGTCAGTTTGTCTCACACGTACACGTCCCCTTTAAAGGTGCACATCTAAGATTTGATTTTATGATTGTAGCAAATCAGTCTAGTGGACTGGCCTTTTTTCCAGTGAATATGCTAGAAGATCGATACACTCTCTCTCTCTCTCTCGTTACATACATGTTTTGCAATGTTAGAGACGACTGTAAATTTCTTACTTGGCATACAGCCAGTATCATCAGCACATGCCACGTATGTTTTGATTTGTTTATCGTGTGTATTTTTCTCTCCTGTATTTCCCCTAGATAGTTTATACTTTTCTTTTTTTTAAACATTTTTATTGTTTGTTTGTTTGTTTTGATTTTTTTCTCAATACCCTTTAATGTAGAATAGCAGGACAGCATGTAAGATAGGCAGCAATGCCTGAATGCTCTATCCTGAATAAAAAACGTTTCATCATCATCATCTCTCTCTCTCTCTCTCTCTCTCTCTGTGTGTGTGTGTGTGTGTGTGTGTGTGTGTGTGTGTGTGTGTGTGTGTGTGTGTGTGTGTGTGTGTGTGTGTGTGTGTGTGTGTGAAAACCCTGAGAAAAAAAATATCACAAAAAGCCTCCGTAATTTTGACTGGCAGACTCGTAAACGGATTAGCACCGACGCAAACATCTTCCGTGCCAAACACTGCTGGCCCGTGTGTGTTGTCTCTCGCTAACATGTCTGTTTGAAACGTCCCCAGAGAGGCGCCCCGACCAAGTAAAGTAATCACCTTTGTAAGTGGTATTCACGACGTATTCTTCATCCAACAAACCCATAATGATCCGCCATCGGGTCAAGTCTCTAAGGGAAGTAAACGAGGATATAATCTCCCTTTGGTCGTGACCACTGCGGAGGCAAGAGTCCCAGACTAATACATCATACACAGCAACAGGACGCGATAACACGTGACCAACCGCCCCAGGCTGTTGCACGAGGAAGCGGTATATAACCGCCGTGGTTTACGGTTTTGCGATGACAGATAATCTTTGACGTGACGGAGTTAACGATGTCTGGCTTGGAATAAGATTGAAACACTAATTTTATGTATGTTGTCTCAGACAGTAGTAACCTGAAAGTGCAGATGATGTCATCGTGTAAGACGTGTGTAAACTCGCCCCACCCTCATCCACCTCCTTCCATAATAGTACCCTCATCTTCATTTCGGGGAGCCGGGGTGGTCGAATGGTAAAGCGTTGGACTTCTAACGCTCGGGTCGTGTGTTCGATCCCGGCTGGGGCCAAATATTTGTGCTGGCTTTTTCATCGTTGCCCCGTCTTTGATATCACCCTATGTGGTGGAAAAGGACGTTAAACCCCCAAACATCCACCCACCCACCCCACATCTTCATTTCCATCATCCAGGCTGGGGAAGTTTCAGTCATTTGGCAATTTTCAGCCAAATTTCCTGTTCTTTCAGCCAACAAAAATCCCAGTTTCAGCCAAAGAAAGAGAAGGGGTGAAAAGACTGCACACAGTCAAGTATGGATACATGTAATGCCATAATTAAGGCACAGTCCAGCTTCATTTTTGCATGTCAGTACCAAGCCAGTATTTACTTTTGGGTGCCTGGAGATGGTAACTAAATGCCTCTATACATGCTAAAATTTGTTTTCTAAAGTGGGGCATTGCCCCCATGGTCCCCCAGCAGGGCGTTGCCGCCACACCCCGGTCTAGGTTTCAGTCTCCCCCCCCCCTCCCCCTCAGCAGTTCCCTAGCCTGATCATCCACAACACTGCATGTCCAAAGTTGCTCTTTTCACTAGCTGGGAATCAGAAGACTGGTTAACTCATTCTGCCCGAGCTACGGCCACAGACGTAACAAGATTTCAGTCCCCACTGCCGCGCTACGACTAATAGTCGATTAACAGTCAGTTGTAAGCGAAATCTTCGTTCTGTTCCACCGTTGCTAGCCGGAACCAGGTTTTCTTGGAGTGATGTACCTTGAAAACGGTTTCTGTTTTCGTTGGTTACCATTGCGTATGTTTTCATGCGGTTTACTGTGGGTAAAAAAAAAAAACAGAAAAACACAAAACGACCAAACGACATATGATGGTAGTGTCAGTGTAGAAAGAGTTAAAATGTTTTAAAAGTAAGTAAGTTTTGACACTTTGTTTTAACTCTTGTCTTGCATGTCAACTGGCAATGAAATTTGCAATCAAATTTTAGGATCGCATTCAATACAGGTGCCAAGACGTGGAAAACGCTTATATTAATTTGTGCACAAGGGTTGTAACAAATGCACCAGCCCTCGCAGTGTATGGATCGGGAGACCCGGGTTCGAGTCCCAGCCGAGGCAAATGGGATATTTCCTACCTAGGTCGGCTCCTACCCAGAGCGGTTGTGCTATGGGCCCAGTGGGGAGGCTGTTGCCACACAGCCGAGATTCACCCACTTCACGGGTGCGACTTTGGGGGTGCTTCCCTTGGTATGACACGTCTGCTGATGTGGATGATTACACGGCCGGCACCGCTGGTGCCATACTTCCCGGGCCTGGTTAAGGCCGGGATATTTATGACAGGAAGCGTGGAGTGCGACCCTGACACTGTCCCATGACCTGGGAGGAATACCACTGAAGCTGGCAAAAAGTTGGAGCAGCAAAAAAAAAAAAAATTAAAAAAAAATAAAATTCACAAATGATACCAGTGGACTCGAACTGAAACACCAAAACGCTGAGAGAAAAATTAAAAAATATATAATACGCTTACCGAAGGCCAGTAGAAGCAGGTCGGACACCGCCAGTGAGAAGAGATAGTAGTTGGTGGTGGTCTGCATGCAGTGGTTGCGCGCGATCACGATGCACGTGCACACGTTGCCGATGAGGCCAGAGAGGAAGATGAGGGAGTAGACGATGGTGAGGATGACCGCAGACACCATGGGACTTCTCTTGGGTCCCAGACGGTCCAGCAGTAGCTGGTCTAAGGTTCCGTTCCATGATGTGTTTCCTGTTCCGTTTTCTATGACGTAATCCATGGCAAGATGTCTTTTGGGATGACGTGATCTGACTGTCCGGTACCAACTTCGTGTTGTTGTTGTTGTTGTTGTTCCTTTTTCACTGCCTCAATAAAGTTAAAACATAACGGGAAAAGTCTTGTTCTTTAACTCGCAATCCTATCGAACACGTTTTTGGTTTAGCACCGTTGACATCCTCCCACAGTTTTGCATGTCCGCTCCATCAGAGCTTCTGCATCTAGTTCGTTTGACAGATGGGGCAAAACATAGTAGCTCTCAAGGCTCTCAACAGATGCTGATAAAGTGTTTGTGTCCATTAAACCTGTCGATAGCGGGCTATTTTTAGCACTCGTCGGCACATCGTGATGAACTGAGACAAGCTGATGCTTCAGCAAGGGAACAAAACGCCAAGTCCTCTTCACGTCTTAGAGACGAATGAGAACTTTACCCAGTCTCCAGCACCAGACCAGAGCAAACTTTTTATGCCAGCAAAGTCCTACAAACACACAGACGAATTCCACAATAAGCAACTCAGCGAAGGTTATTACTGGGAAGTGGTGCCATCAATACACCTTTATCGGTTGCCTTTTTGTGGCTGCCAACGTGAGAGAAGACAGCTCAATCAGTCTGTGCCACTCTGCAACATTTCGCTTGTCATATCAGCCACCCCTCTTATGTATTGGCAAGGAGAGAGAGAGAGAGTTGCAAGTTCTGATGCCCAACACACACAAGGCTGAAGAAAAGATGGACGTTGGAATAAGCAAAGGCGGGGAGGGGGGGGGGGTGATATCTGAGGTCTTGTAAGGTCCGTTCAATTCACTCCTTCAGTTTTTTCTCACGCGCTGTGTGTGATGGATCGTCTTAAATGGACCTGACTGAAAGCCGTGATAAACGACAAACCGATGTGTGCACGTCGTCTACAACTACAAGCCAACACTTTCGGTTTCGCTTTTCAAAAAATCACTAAGCTTGTCACTTGTTCCGCTGAACAAGCTTGGTATACATACACATGTACAGCCAGCCAGCAAAATCAGGTGTTTCTTTGTAACGTAATGTAACCGATCTTTCGGCACTAATGCGTGCGCGAATGCAGGAGATTGGCGCATTCAGAGTGCCAGCCTATGCTGATGACAGGCAAATGCGCAACGCTGATTCCTGATGAATGGAAGATTGCAACATTGATTCCTGGTGGTTGGACAGTTAAATCATTGGCTCCCGATGATTGAAAAGTTCCAATACTGACTTCTGATGATTGAACAGTTGCAATCTTGACCCCTGATGAAATTAAGTCAGTCGTACAACCGACTGCCAGGGAGCCAACGAACATTAATTACCGTAATTCTCTGGCTAGACGTGGAAACAAACACTTAAAAGCACTGCTGTGAGTGGATGGTCGTTTTCCAGTCCTCAACACTTGGTGTCAGTTTGGTGCGTGAATTTGTCTCCTGCCCGCAGGACAACACACATCCGATGACATTAAGCCTGCCTGCATCAGTGTATGCTCTTTGTCACGACTGTGACCACTGTACACTGTAGACTGCCGCCGGCTGAAGCGATGGCAGACTTCAACGGGCAGATGGCGCACAGCGGATGACTGCACACTACAGCATTACCGCTGATTCCAACTCGCGGTTTATGTCATGCGGGTCCGACATTCTTAACGGATTGCTACCTGACATCTCATTGGTCCACTGGAGCTGACGTCACGGGTGATGGGTGGGCGCAAGCTGCTGAAACAAACAACCCAGGTACAGAAAACAACTAGCAGGTGCAGCAAACAAGGGCATAATTATTGTTGGGGTAACACGCTGAAATGACAGCTTCTGCAGAAAACTTGTCATCGAGACCAACCCACCTCCGCTCCCCACACAACGTCCTACACAAACGTGACGTTTTTCCTTTTTCCTTCCCACATTTGCTGCCTTAGCTAAATCTCTCTCTCTCTCTCTCTCTCTCTCTCTCTCTGTGTGTGTGCGTGCGTGCGAGCGTGCGTGAAGGAGACGCACTCGGCACTTCACGTGAAATTTATGTCTTACGCGTTCTTATACAGTTTTCCTTCGTTTCAAGGGGTGTTTTTTTTATTACTTCAAAACGCTTTGGGGGCATGTAAAGAAAACAAAACAAAATGAAACAACAGCAAATAAACAAATACGTAAATAATTACGGGGGGGGGGGGAGACAAAAACAATTAGCAAAAATAAAAGTTTTTTTTTTTTTTATGTAGAAGCTCCCCGGCTGCAGATCGAGCAAAAAAAAAATGTGGGTGGCGCTGCACCTCAGGGTCGCGCTTCCCCCATCCCGAAATTCCGGTAGAGAAAACAAACCGCAACAAGCGTAACAGGCTGTACCAGTGGTTCAAAACCTGTCAACAAATTCCGTATTATGGCACTAGCTGCGGCAAACATCTTGAGATTCTGCAAGACCCTCACTAAAATCGTGCAAGTGAACCTCGCGATTGAATCTTAATCACGCGATTCGCTCCGTCTTGGAAAAGTACACTGGCTGTGCAACCTCATCTTCATGGGTTATAGGCACAATGATTGCAATGTCCATGTTGTAATTAAAATCCAAATTACCCACCACTGTTTGTGGCAGTCTGCATCCCTATCTGAAACTGCAGGAAATCCACGACGTGGTCACCATTCGTCCCTCACTGGACGTCATATCCGGTAACGAAGCACGTGATGTCATCCTGCAGGCTAGGTCTCCCTGAAACACACAGAAGGAAATGTTGGCTGTCATTAATACACGACTCTGCTCCTGTCAATCAAAAGAGGCGAGCCCCCATAAATTTATCCAATCGTGTGCTGCGGCGTGAAGCACCCCTTCTTCCATAAAATGACGTCTTTTGCCAGTGCTCGGCAGAGAAAAGATGTGTGGTTGATGCATGGGCGGTGGTCGTGGTGGTGGTTGTGTAGCGACGATGCGATTATCGTGGTGGACATCATTAACTGGGATTAAGGACAGCTCCTGCGTCACGTACGCGTCCCAGCCATAGTGTGAACTTGCCGGCGAGTACGTGTGGGTGCATTTTGCTTACACGTGTTCACGTGCAGTGTGTGTGTGTGCGTGCGTGTGTGCGTGCGTGCGTGCGTGCGTGCGTGCGTGCGTGCGTGCGTGCGTGTGCAGTTCAGAGAAGGTGCAGGTTATTTACCCCTTTATAACTTTTACTGAACGCTGACAAGAAAACACGAGTCCACGCTGTGCTTTCACCTAGAACAGAAATCATGAAAATGGAACGCGTGCGAAATCTATGCAACCAAAAAAAACCAGTTGCCTGACACGTCAAGCGTTTATGAGTTAGGTGAAGTGATCGATTATGAGCTTGATTCACAGTCAAAGAGCCCAGCCTCGATCCCATTCTGGCCCACAATGCCGTCTGCTAACCTCAATGGATATGCATGTCAAAAGGAGTTACCGGCCGTTTCGTCCAGAGGAAATGCGTCACTCTTTGTTA
This sequence comes from Batillaria attramentaria, assembly GCA_018292915.2. Taxonomy (NCBI): domain Eukaryota; kingdom Metazoa; phylum Mollusca; class Gastropoda; family Batillariidae; genus Batillaria; species Batillaria attramentaria. The sequence goes on from JACVVK020000096.1 coordinate 434,184, forward strand.
GGGAGGACACACAACAGAAGGTGAAAATTAGTACAGACGTCAACATGTTATACAGAAAGTTTCGGAGCCGATAAAAAAAGACATCCACATTTTTCGTTACAGACTTAAGGATGGAGCCTACTCGTACAAATTGAGTGCGCCATCAAAACTCTGGACGTATGGGACATACTTAATGTGTGTCGAGACCACTTGCTGTGGGCTAGAATGTAAGTGAAGTTTGTTTTCGTATGTTTCAAACCTTGGTTTTGTCACAATCCAAGTGCATTTAAAACCATGATGCAGGCCAGTGGTGATGATTCGGCAATGATCAAAAACCACTAAAACCACCTACAGCTCTTGCTGCTTTGACAAAGTGCAAGGTGTCGAATTTAACTCAAATCTGACTTGCGCACATTCACATAGGCCAACCGTCCGTTTATGGGCAGACTTCATCCTTAATCTATAAAACTGAAAGTGTGAGTGTTACTTGAAACGCAGATATATTGACTTCAATGACGCTACAGAAAATCGCCCAACAATACGCTGTTTCAGAGCTCTTGGCTCAAGCGCATGACATACTGTCTGTATGATTTTCCGCTCTGCCATTGGTTCCCTTTCATCCCTCCAGATATCACTATTTATTATTCAGAAGACAGGGCGGCAGGAGCGCTACAAAAACGTGGCAACAGCTTGAAAGAACCCATAAACATGCGTTCAGGTCGATAGTTGTTCCTCTAGCGTTCCATGTTCTTTTGAAGCTAAATCCAATTAACTACGTCCCGAAGGTTTTCTTGTAATGGATGACTAAATAAACGCTTCTCCCAGGGGAGGCGCCATTTTGTTCAAAACAGACCAACGCCCTTTTTTGCGTTGTGTGAAACCTTCGTTTCTTATCTGAATAGCCCTTAAAAATCGTGCTACTGAACACTAACCGCGTAGCCAAGTGATAAACACTTTATTAAAGATCTTTTCTGCAATACAGGGCAACAACGATGATGTTTGCGGTTCGTTGGAAAATGGGCGTTCACATTTAAACGTCGTTAAAGAACACAGCCTCCTCAGATAAGCGATAAAAATATGATTTGACGCGCTCCAAAGTTTTTTCTTCATCGAGAGGAGTCTTTGGCCGAACCCCTTTGGCTGAGACACTGAGAGAGTCGGCAAACAGCTCAAATCTAGTTTTTATGGCTGCTTCTCAAACTGTCTGCGGGATTCGTTTGTTCTGAAATGGAAACCACTCCATGGCCGATCATCTTGCATTGGAGAGATAACCTGGGGCCTCAGCCTGTTAAGATTTTTATTTCTTTGTTTCTGAAGCAGAACTGCCGTTTGATTCCCGTGGCTGACATTTAAATGCCACGCCTGTCTTGATACCGCCTCCTGCGGGTAGAAGGTGTAACACAAAACCTTCACACCAGTAATGTACGTCGTTGTGTCATTTAGACAGTGATAAAAAGGTAAAAGATGTAGACAAAAAAAAGCCTAGCCCACTGACCGCCGGTTTCGCAATAATGCGAAATTCTGAGCACTACTGCTGTATAACGACTTATGACTGGTGAAGACTACGCTGTCTCTAAGACAGAGTGAGTGAGCTGTGAGTGAGTTTTTAGGGCTTAAAGCCGCGCAAGCCACAAAGACTATTATTCGCGGCTGACTAAGAGAGAGAGAGAGAGACGCAACAGACCATCTGTTAATGACGTCACCAGACACGTGGATTTGAATCGTGTAGCACGATGCCGGAAACAGGCAGCTCGCCGTTTTCCGTCCCCATTGACCGCCAGTTTCGCGATAATGCAAAATTCTGAGCACTACCGCTGTATAACGACTTCTCAGTGACTGGTGAAGACTTCGCTGTCTTTGTCTGAAGTCAGTTAGCTCCTCCCTTTCCATCCCCGCCCCTGTGAGCAGGGTGGGTGGTTGGGTGTTTAGTTTTCACCACCTATGGGTGATATCAAACACGGGGCAACGATGAAAACGCCAGCACAAATATATGGCCCCAGCCGGGATACGAACTCACCACCCGAGCATTAGAAGTCCAACGCTCTACCAATCGGCCACCGCAGCACCCCCTAATAAAACCGGCATATGAAACAGATGTCAGTATAGATAGATAGATTCACGTGAGCGTTGGGTTCAGTTCGCGGCGCTTGGAGCCGATTCTAGAAATTGGGTAAAGCGCCTATACAATACTCTGTTGTTTTTGTTGTTGTTGTTGTTGTTGTTGTTGTTGTTACACGTATTCTCTAACACACTGTACATAAACACATTACAGTCAGGTGCCGCAAAGGGTCAGCTCAGCTATTTAAGTTTCGTAATTTAGAATTCCATTTAATTTCAAATTTTTTGGCTGAACATTTCCAAAGCACAGGGGGAGGAAGCCGGAGTACCCGGAGAGAACCTCCGACGGTCAGCCCGAAAGAACGGTACCACGTACGAGAAGGCAAAAATTCTTTGCCCCGAGTGGGACTCGAACCTGACCTCTCGCACTGGTGGAGAAGTCTTAACCAGTAGACGACCGCCCGCCCTTCAAACGTCTCTAGTTAGCCGCTCCGTGCAACAAGGAAGCACGAATTACTACAACAAAACATTTTCATCCTTGCAATAAAATTTCACACTGACAATAACAGAAACGCTAATAGCTGCGATCGTGATCTGGTATTTTTGCAAAGAACATAAAATTGTGAAATCTCTGCAAGGGTTATGGGAGATTTCAAATCGTTCTTCAACACGTATAATAAACAACACGTATTATAAACAACACGTATTATAAACAAGTCAGTTTCGCTGTACTATGGTCACATTTCATCTGCGGCAAAAACTAAACGATTGCGGTAAGGTTGCGCATGTGATATTTTCAAACATCTTGAATTACAGTCAGGTCATTCATGGTCTTTAAAAGATTGAAAACGAAAGCGATTAGAGTATGTCATGTGTCTCAATGACAGTGCTTTGAACAAAACAAAAACAAAGAATAAAAATCCTTGAAGATTGAAAACTTTAAAAAGTTGTGTTTTCTCTTGAAATATACGCACAAAAAAAAAATTCTTCATTCACATGGCATTGAGACACTGTCTCTCTCCTCCCCCCCCCCTCCACCACCATCCCTCCTCCTCCTCCGCCCCCTTCTTCCAGCTTCCCACGTCGCCGCCATTTTAGCCAGGCCACTGGTGTCCAGTGGAGAAAGCCACGCAAGATGTTCGGTAATGAAGGACAGATCACGCAAGGTATTATCCGCCTCGTCCTTCTGCTGGGTGCCTGCGTCACACTGAAGCAATTAAAACCCGGGAATAGTAACTTAACTCATTCTTCACGGGATATTTTTTCTCTCTTTTTTTTCTTTTTTTTTTAACCTCAATTGCATAGTGCAGGATGCTACTGACTTTTATCTTTTAAATTTTTTTTTTTTTTCTTTTTTCTTTTTCTTTTTTTTTTTTCCTTTTTTTTGTTTTTGGATAATATGTCGAGCATCCTTTCTTCATTGGTTCTTTTTCCATGTCTGTGTTTCTTACATGTTCAGTTAGTCTGTGGTTCTTACATGGACAATCGTCACGGGATATAACGATACTATGACGTCACTTCGATCAAAGGTTCAGCCACACATCACCCACGGCTCATCAAAATTTAATTCCCCGTCCATTTTTTTAGTAACCGGAGTGTCGTGTGTGTGTGTGTGTGTGTGTGTGTGTGTGTGTGTGTGTGTGTGTGTGTGTGTGTGTGTGTGTGTGTTCAGTGAAGTTTGCCAGAGGTTTGTTGAAATGTAGTCAGTTTACTGCAGTTTCAGGTATGAGAGAGAGAGAGAGAGAGAGAGAGAGAGACAGACAGACAGACAGACAGAGACAGAGACAGAGAGAAGAAATGTAGCTGACTAAGAAACTGATATACTTGGGGGCAATCAGTAACAGGCAACAATAAAGCGCTTGCATAGCGCATGAGTTTCAGTCATTTCCATGCCTCAGAGACACACACACACACACAGACAGAGACAGAGAGCGCGCTCTTCAACCAGAAAACAAAAAAAAAATGACAGAAAATGGCCGACCACTGCATGACAATTATGACATGGACATCAAGCGGGGGGTGGGGGGGGGGGTGTACAATTACCGGTCTCAAATCCATGATTGTGCGTGCATGCAATGGCTAACACATTTTGTTCTTGTTCGCCCCACTGTGATCGACCGACTTTTCACCGGTAACTTGAGACATGTAGTTAGATGTGGGTTTTGTTGGGGTTTTTTTTGTTTTTTTTTTTTGTTTTGGGTTTTTTTTTTTTTTTTTTTTGGGGGGTTGCGCATTTTTGTTTTTTTGTTGTTGGTTTTTCTGTTGTTGGTTTTTTTGTTGTAGGTTTTTTGTTGTTGTTTTTGGGGTGTTGTTGTTGCTGTTGTTGTTCTTGTTCTTGTTGTTGTTTTTTGGGTTGTTGTTGTTGTTGTTGTTGTTGTTGTTGTTGTTGTTTGCACGAACGCACGCGGGCTGACACGCAATGGCATGTTTAGTGTTACCACACACACACACACACTATTCATCTGACATGGAGGGGAGCCGGGGTGGCCGAATGGTAGAGCGCTGTACTGTCAATGCTCGGGTCGTGAGTTCGTATCCCGGCTGGGGCCAAATACTTGTGCTGGCTTTTTCATCGTTGCCCCGTCTTTGATATCACCCGTATGTGGTGGAAAAGGACGTTAAACCCCCAAACACCCACCCACCAACCCACCCTCACCTGACACGGACACTGTGGTACAGCTTCGGCGACTGGCAGGCTATCGCCTTACACGTCGCGTTTCGTGTCGCCGGCGACATGGCACGCGACGTAGCCGGTCGGAAGCGACCCGGTACGCGCATTTTAAAATCTCGCAAAATCCCGTATGAGCCGAGACCGCACTGATCATCGCATCGTTACCAGGCTTTGCGGAACAATGGCGGAACTTGCTTCATGAGCTTGTCTCGTTTGGGGAGACAGGATATATAATTATGTCGTGCCTAACTTGTGAAATTGTCTAATTTCACGAACTAGGCAGCATTGTTCTCCCTCTAGTGGGTTCCCATCACGTATGTCCCCAAAAGCAAATTCAATTCAAAAGGTTCAGTTTTGACTCTTTTTCGGTTTTAGCGCTGTATGCAAAAATCAGGCCAGATTAACGGTTCCTGAGCGGTTGTTACTGCAGCAAACACGAATATAATCAAAGTGCAACACTCCCACTAATACAAATTTAAATCCATGCAGACATAAATTAATTATGATGGGGGTTTTTGTGAGACCAGTGGTGCACAACCATAAACTTACTCAGTAGGAATTGAAATAAACAAGGGAAGTTAAATCTGATTTCTTATCGTCCCCTGAGCGTTAACTGCTTGTATCTGTTTGGTGTTCTGATCTCTCATAAACACGTTGGCAGTCCTTTCCCTAACTGTGACTGTGGGGCAGTTGGATGCCGACTAAGCCAAAAAAAAAAACAACTGTACAGGCTTTTTGTGGTGTTCCATTCTTTCAAATCTCACATCAGTAGACAGAACTGAGACGAACAACCCCGACCCCATATCCGTGCCCTTCTCCTTCCGAGGAGGAGCCGGGTTGACCGAATGGTAGAGCGTTGGACTTCTAATGCTCGGGTCGTGAGTTTGTATCCCGGCTGGGGCCAAATATTTGTGCTGGCTTTTTCATCGTTGCCCCGTCTTTGATACTGACTGATCATCCGTATGTGGTGGAATAGGACGTGAAATCCCCAAACACCCACCCACCCGACCCACCCGCCCTTTCCCTTCGTTACCCCACCAAAACGTTGATACACACACGGAGTTGAACCATTGTCAAGGATTTTGCGGAATTATTTGCCAAATTGAAACACGGCTAAAAAAAAGGAATCTAGTTGCTAGGGAATGTGCTGCCGGGACTCTGCTGGATCTGTCTGTCGCATCTTGCCCTGCTGGGAATGTACAGTTTTTTTTAGTGCGCCCGAGTTCTGCCCAACACTCACGGGCAGAGCACATAGCGCTCTCTCTCTCTCTCTCTCTCTCTCTCTCAGAAAAGCTACTTAAGGTCCCCCGGGTCAGCCTCAAAACATTTGGCCAACGTTCTTTCAGTTATAGTGCCCCCCACGTTTGGAACTCCTTGCCATCTTCCCTGAGAAACATCCCTTCCCTCCTACAGTTTAAAGCAGAACTCAAAACACATCTTTTCAAACTTGCTTTTGATCTTTAAGTTCAAGTTAAACTCCACCGCCTGTATTGATGGGTATAAATGTGTGCATGTGAATGTTGTGTGTGTGTGTGCGTGAGCAAAAGCGCATTGAGTGTTTTTCGAAGCAGAACTCTGCGCTCTATAAGTGTAATATATTATTATTATTATTATTATCATTCTCTCTCTCTCTCTCTCTCTCTCTCTCTCTCTCTCTCTCTCTCTCTCTCTCTCTCTCTCTCTTTTCACAGATCACTGAGGTAACGGGGCGGGGGGGGGGGGGGGGGGGGCTGTCCAGAAACCGCGCAAGTCATTATAAGACATACCGAAAGCATGGATTTGTCTGAGCTGTCCGGCACGACCACGCAGTTAAATCTTACTATTTAAGTGTGACGCACGCACCCAGTGATGCAGTAATACTTTACGGGGAGCCGGGGTGGTCGAACGGTAGAGCGTTGGACTTCTAATGCTCGGGTCGTGAGTTCGGTCCCGGCTGGGGCCAAATATTTCTGCTGGCTTTTTCATCGTTGCCCCGTCTTTGATATCACCCTATGTGGTGGAAAAGGACGTTAAACCCCCAAACACCCACCCACCCAGCCCAGTAATACTTTACGTGATGTATCATAGGTTACCGAGGATCTTTCGCGGCGAACATGGCTAAGGTGTACGGCTAAGCCGAACACACACACACACACACACACACACACACACACACACACACACACACACACACACACACACTTACCTTTCCTAAACATCTCATACAGCAATATACACACCATCCGGTAAATACGGTAGGAAATCCCCCCCCCCCACCATCCCCGAAAAACTTGAAAACAGCGTAACAACGACAAGAACAGAAGTAACACCAACACTACGGATCAGCTACAGTGATACACTGACTGAGGTAGTCGGTACGTCGTAAACGGCGCGTTTGATTGAACGTTGCCTCCCTATGTCCAGCCCTACCCAGCTTCCCGTCGCCCCCGATCCTCCCACTCCCCCCCCCCCCCCCCTTTTTTGCAACCACCTCCTTGTCTGTCGTCCGCTCGAGCAAATGAAACACGGAGACCGTCATGTCAGACAAGCACGAGTCCCAGTTCCACACGGCACGTCGTCAGATTAGTTCCAGGTTGACAAATCCAAAACCAAACATGATTCCTGGTGAGTTACACTGTACACCTGACACCATCCCCCCCACGCCCCCCCCCCCCCCCCCCCCCAAAAAAAAATACTGTTTTCAAGCTCCATACGGAATCAGGGACCGCATGTAAAAGTCGGGGTTAGGGAGCTTAGCCCCGGGTTAGAGTCTAACCTCGAGCTAAACTCGCTCTAGGGTTAAATTTTCTGTTGTTTTTTGTTTTAAATCAGGAAGCGGGTCCATTCCAGCAAGATGCCGATGCCGTTGTAGAAGAATTTTTGTCTTTCTGTCTTCGCTTCCCTTTTTATTTAATTTTCTTTTGGGGTTTCTTTTGTCCTAGTCTGGGTTTAGACTTTCGTTCTCGGCTGATCCCAGACAGAACCAACCTTCCATATATAAGTCATGAAAGTGTACTCACAACAACAGTTACCAAAAACAGAAAATCGTGATCCTCTCAGACAAACGATGCGGTTACCTCCTGTAGAGGACGTCTGGCACGGGGGAAAAGTCTTTGTCAAATCAGCCTCCGTCTGGACGCCGCGCCAGCGAAGACTACAAATCACGTCAGACCACTGTCATTGCAAACCTTCCTTCTGACGGACGACCACAAACACACGGGAAATGGATCTTTTCTACGCGAAATTGTCCTGGCATCAGAAAATCGGCACAGTCCGTCTGATTCCCGTACGTATCTCGGGGATCTTTACAATTGCCTGTTTGGTTAGATAAAAAGCCGTCTGCGGTCGCGCTCAAATATTACGTCGGTCCACAACTCTAGCTGTAAATATAATAATAATAATGATAATAATATTTATAGGGCGCCTATCCCCGGGGAGCGAGCTCTAGGCGCCTTACATTCTAAAACCGAAGTTTAAAAAAAAAACAAAAAAACTCCTAGATGCGTCCGCTGGGACTAAATATTCAAAGCCTTCCTTAGTTCGGATTAAAAAAAAAAAAAAAACGGAAGTGGAAATAACTTACGGAAGAAAGCGAAGAAGAAAAGTGTCCAATAAATGAATGACAGGAATTTGGGGTGTACTTTCGTTTTGCCATTTGTTTGAGCCCCGCAGACGCATCCCTGTACCGGGACCGCGTTTCTCCTGGCTCCTGCGACGACGCCCAAATCGGGCTAACCGAGGCCGAGCCGAACTAAGTGATACCTAAGAAGGAAAAAACAAAGTTGTCTCCCTTGCCGCAACAAGCACGCATTTTTCGTGGCAGAGCACAAAACTGCCACGAGAAATGCATGCATGCTGCGGGTCTGTGTATGCAGGGGGACAACTTATGCAGGCAATAATCTCCAAACAGGCTGAAAATGTACTGTGCTGGTGAATGCGACAGATTTTTTACCGCTTCTGTGCACACTGTGAAATAACACGGGGACCTCAAGTTGTTCGCAACTGTCCACTTTCCTTGTCACAGAATATTTTTGTTTTTTCCTTCTTTGGGTATCACTTAGCTCGGCTTATGTGGTGGAAAAGGACGTTAAACTCCCAAACACCCATCCACCCACCCACTTAGCTCGGCTCGGTCTCGTTGGACTTCTAATGCTCGGGTCGTGAGTTCGATCCAGGCTGGGGGCCAAATATTTGTGCTGGCTTTTTCATCGTTGCCCCGTCTTTGATATCACCCTATGTGGTGGAAAAGGACGTTAAACCCCCAAACACCCACCCACCCACTCACTTAGCTCGGCTCGGTCTCGGTTAGCCCAATTTGGGCGTCGTCACAGGGACTAAGAGAAGCGCGGTCCCGGTACAGGGATGCCACTCTACGTGTCCTCAAATTTCGGCCTTTCTTTCTGCGTGCGTAGGCTTCTGTTCGAGACGTGGTTTTCGACAGGGTGTCGTGTTTATGTACGTGGCTAATAGGGTCTTAACAAGACAGCCAAAAGGACTGGGAATTGTGCCCATTTTATCACCCGCAGGCAATTTTCTGTTAATCACTTTGTGAGAGTTTTGACTACGATTTTTACACCTCTCTCTCTCTCTCTCTTTCCCGGCTGGGGCCCTTTTCTCGTTGCCCTGTCTTTGATATCACCCATGCGCAGTGGAAAAGGACGTTAAACTCCCAAACACCCACCCTCTCTCTCTCTCTCTCTCTCTCTCTCTCTCTCTCTCTCTCTCTCTCTCTCTCAGGCCCCTCCCTTTGGAATACACTTCCCTCTGCCATTAAATCAGCTGCTTCGCTAGCTACCTTCAAGGACAGTCTCTTCAGGTATTTATTTGACAAGGATTAAGCCTACACTGTTGAATTACGCCTCCCCGAACATGACGTTGACGTTGTTTGCTCATGTGAGCAGTATATTGTGCGTGCGTGCGTGCGTGTGTGTGTGTTTTCGAGCTATACCCACACAATTCAGGATTATGCTGCCTAACCCTTTCACTGCCAAACACTCTTTTTCGGTCACTCACTGATTACACTCCTTCTGACCAGATGGCGTAAAACAGGAAGAGAAAAAAAAAGCCTGCCTCTAGAGACTACAAGTACAAAACATGACATCCTGCGGCAATGGCAGTGAAAGGGCTAAAACCCAGTATAGCAAATCTCAATAACCAGATCACCGATTACGACTGAAGGTGAGCATCAACTGAGCTACGAAGTAACATTATAATCTTATGACCGCGGAGCAACCCGACAAAATCACTAGGTATGAAACAACCACACCTTATAAATGAGGTTGCTTACACTTGCCAATTGAACCCGGATTGGACCCTGGTTTAACCCGCGTTGGTGCGTTTACACTTACTCAACCCGGGTTAAGAGCGACGGACCTAGGATGAGCCCGGGTCCAACCCACATTCCAGAGCTAAAGAACACGAGAAGTCCATGACGTATGTTTTCTGCGTGATTGTCAGAGTCAGGTTTGGGGAAAATGTGAAGTGTAAACGCCGGCACCGACCAGGGTCCAACCCGGGTTGAACCGGAGTTGTAGTGTAAACGGCCTCTATGTACGAAATAACCACACCTTATAATAGGTGCTTTCTGGAAGCTGGCTCTGTGTGTGTGTGTGTGTGTGTGTGTGTGTGTGTGTGTGTGTGTGTGTGTGTGTGTGTGTGTGTGTGCTTGCGTGCGGGTGTGTGTGAGTGTGTGTGAGTGTGTGTGAGCGTCAGTGTGTAAGAGAGACAGACGCACAAAAGAACAAAGTGGCAACCGAGGAAATGAACGTGCTATAAAGATGTGAATACCCCAGCATCAAACAGAAACCAGGCAATTCATCACGTGTACGTCCAAGGCACAGTGAAACCAAGCACGCTGCTACAAGAAACGATGTGTGGTTTTATCATACAATTACATACAGAAAATATTCATTAACTCTGATAAAATGCTTGCATAGCTCATGTTTTGACACATTTTATTTTCATTAATTTACAGATCACAGAGACCTCCACACTCAGATCACTTTACTGTTTAGATACATGACCCATAAAACATAGTTATTACATCATATGACTTGGCTGAATACCGACAAGTATTTGCTCCATAACACAGATCCGTACCTGAGCTTTAGCAAAGGGACGGATCGCGTCATGGAGCAAATACGAGTCGGTATTCAGCCAAGTTCTGAGGTGTAATGGCTTTGTCGTTCTTTTTCTCTCATTTCAGGTTCTAACTGTGTTCTTTCTGTCTATGTAGATAAAACTTTGGTAGGGAACTCGTGCAAATGATTGTCATGTGACACAATTGTCATGTGATGTGTCACATGAGTTATTTCACTAGTGAAATCCCAGCAAATACACCACGGGAGAGATAAAAGGAAAAAGCCGCGCTGATGGATGATAATGGGGAGTTATCACGCAAGACACGAACAATCATCATAATACATGTACACAACGACATAAATACGCTTGGGTACTAGATCCAGAAAATGACCCATAGGCAAGAAGAGCACAAAAAGTATGGCAGAGAGACAGACAGACAGACAGAGACACACACACACGAGAGAGAGAGAGAGGGGGGGGCAGACAGATAGACAGACAGACAGAGACAGACAGAGACAGACAGATAGAGACAGATAGATTGAGACACAGAGAGAGAGAGAGAGAGAGAGAGAGAGAGAGAGAGAGAGAGACAGACAGACAGACAGACAGACAGACAGACAGACAGACAGACAGACAGACTGATTGACGGACGGGCGGACGGACGGAGAGAGACAGACTGAGAGAGAGAGAGAATTTTCGCATAAATGGTTTGATCACACACACATTGCTTAATCACACAAACTCAGCCACGATGCCTTAGAACCCTGTATAACACAATCTCATTACCCACCTAGCGGGCAAAACACATTCAGGAAATGAGGAACAGATATAAAAAAAAAAGTGTACCCCAGAGATCGTCAAAAACATGGCACTCGCAGAAGAGAAAAGGAAAAAAAAAAAAAACCACTCTATCTCCATTGTTTATGTGCTTGACTGAACCAGCCGAGAGTTGGAAAAAAAATAAACGTTTAAAGAAACCGCGCAAAGTCAATTGCGGATAGAGGCTGCGTTCATGTGAGGATTGGAATCGACCCTGGTGCAACACGGGGCTGCGACCGAAGCGGTAGTAATTGATGTTACAGAAACAGAGAGGTTTCACTTTTCCGCTCTACTGGCGTTAATTTTAACCGGAGAAATTGAGGCTGCACCGTCCGTGTGTGTGTGTGTGTGTGTGTGTGTGTGTGTGTGTGTGTGTGTGTGTGTGTGTGTCTGTCTGTCTGTCTGTCTGTGTCTGTGTCTGTGTCTGTGTCTGTCTGTGCCTGTGCCTGCCTGCCTGCGTCTGTCTGTCTGGCTGGCTGGCTGGCTGGCTATCTGGCTGGCTGGCTGGCTGTGTGTCTGTCTGTCTGTCTGTCTGTGGTTGTTGTTGTTGTTTGTGAAGTTAAGTTGGTACTGTCTCGCAAGGGGTACAAACCCGATAGAGGTCACCTCTATGGTGTATTGCTTTGAATAAAAATATTTAAAAAAAAACAGGTCAAAATGTGGGGTTCATCCTATTGCTTTTACACGAACTGTTCGCGGGCACATGCGCCAATAACAAAGGTAACCGTGGCAGAGCATTTCTCGTCGTCAGTACTGACACCTTTAGCGAGGCGTTTAGTGTAGGGCGGTACCACACCTTAGACTGAGCACACCTTCAACCTGTTTCATACACGGAGCTGTTTCAAAGTCCAAACAGTCTGCCACGGCAATTCACCCACGCGGTCATCAGTGAAGCTGACAAGGTGTGGCGGAGATTGAAGTGTGGCGAGAGTGGTAGAAAACAATCCTAGTAGTCTGTATTTCACATGACCTTCCGTCTGTCGTGAGCATGCAGCTGTGACACCTTTCAGTTGCATTTAGAACCGCCGGAGGCGCGTTTAGTTGGCGTTGCCCGTACGTGAAAATCGCTAGCCCCTGCTGAGAAGAGGTGTGTGTGTGTGTGTGTGTGTGTGTGTGTGTGTGTGTGTGTTTGTGTTGTTGTTGTTATTGTTGTTTGTCACGAATAAGCGTGATTTTCGTGAGTTTTGTATTTTGTAGGCCAAGGTGCATGCCAGGGGGCTGCAACAGGAGGCAAGCTGCCAGTGAAGCTGGGCCTTTTTGCGCACAAGAGAGGCAAAGGTGACGCGAGTGCATTGGGGTGAAGTGGCTTTCCGGCCTACTAAACAGAAAGTAGCCGGAATAGCCTGCATTACTCCAGTGAGGCCTTGAGCGGAAAGTAGACATTAATTGTTTTAACTCCTGTCAGGTACGTGCCCTTCCAGTTGAATGGTCTGTGCATGGTAATTTGTGTTTCAGTCTAGATTGAAAGCACTTTTAGGAGTGACTGTGATGCCTGAGGCTAATAGGGAATATATAGGCATTTTAAGGCCTCGTGTTTTTGTGCTCTTTGACATCGTGAAGCAAGCAAATGAAAACTCGACCTCTAGCCACGTGACTCAGTGACTGGGGTCAGTAGTGCCCACCTAACTCTACGCGTTACTGGGCGCTGTGTATCCGTCTGGGCTCCGCTAACTAAACACGCCCCGGAAATCATTCTGCGTGCGACTCCTGACGTGCAAGCAAATCGGCGGGAAGGCCAGATTAAACGCGTGCTTCGAAACAGGTGTTCAAATTAATCAAATCACCCTTGTGGCATCAGATCAGGTGTCGCTCCGGCGTCACACATGAGAAATGACCACCGGCCGCAGCACTCAGGCTGACGTCACGTTCCAGGCTCTGCGCGGATCACTCGTTGAAGCTTCAGTCTAATCAAGGCAGGTCGTGGTGACCCAACACTCCAGCACTGACCGTGGAGCACAACTTGCCACGTGAGTCGCGAGGAATGATTTGCCACAAGAGGTGATCATGGTGGGTGAGTGGGTGTTTGGGGGTTTAACGTCCTTTTCCACCACATACTTGCTGTTCATACGGGTGATCAGTATCAAAGACGGGCAACGATGAAAAAGCCAGCACAAATATTTGGCCCCAGCCGGGATACGAACTCACGACCCGAGCATTAGAAGTCCAACGCTCTGCCATTCGGCCACCCCGGCTCCCTAAGGTGATCATGGTAAAACGTAGAACAGCAAGTAATTCCACACTTCTCATGTCCGCGAAAAACACGCTCACTGAAACAGGTACATAAGTATGTACCTACAATACTGGTATGGTATGGTATGGTATGGTATGGTATGGTATGGTATGGTATGGTATGGTATGGTATGGTAAACCTCTCCCCGGCGCACATATCCATCTCTTGTGAAATGCTCATGGCGACGCAGGGCTGAAGGACGAAGCAGTGAAAGCCTGCTGCCGCTAAGCGCTACTTTATGTGCAAATCTCCATCCTGCTATTCACTCTGGTGCGTGCGACAGTATTTCTATTTTGCACTCCGCCGGCCACAGCCTTCTCTTCTTTGAAAGATGGACGTGGGCTATTAGCGTACACACTTGATATCAGTTTTGTGCGATATTTTTCAACAATTGACAGTTTCTTGCCAAATCAATCTTTCCATCAAGCTGACATGAATCCAGTTCCGAATTGTTTGTGCGGCGTTAAGCCCTGAAAACTAGCTCACTCAGTTCCTGGTTGACAGGTCGTGTAGCCAATCAAAGAGTGTAAGGGTTCGCTTGTCGGAGTATGTGTCTGACCCAGAGATCAGAAAGGTTTTTTTGTTTGTTTGTTTGTTGTTTTTTAAGCGTGCGCTGCGTGTGGTTGCTATGGAGGATTGTTTTTAGTCAGTGAGCGTGGCTACAGGTGTTTGGGCTACATATCAAATGAGATCTCAACGGCGTAACAAGAACTATCTAGCCAATAGCTTAACAAGAGCAGATGACCTCACTCCAGACAAGGTCTTTCTGTAGAAAGGTTGAACTCTGGCGAGACGCCTTCCTCACTGAACGTGCTGTAGCGAGATGGCTACTGCAAAACCATACGACGAGTGTCGCTAATCCTAAACAACCATACAATGCAGTCAGATGCTTATGCTCTGGTAGACAGATAAAGTGATGATGATGATGATGATGATGATGATGATGGATAGTGATCTTCCTGATAGCGATTTTTTTTGTGTGTGTGATGGTGGTGGTGAATCAGTGCAGACGTTATCCGTCAAGTGCTGACCGGGCTGACCTGACTGACCTCGCTAAAAAGAACGCACCTGTCAAGGAATGAGCTGCTGGTTATGTGGTGCGGACTTCCTGATGGTCCGAGCCAAGATTGTTTTGGTTTCCAGCTGACATGTTTGGCAGGTTGATCGAATGAGGCGCCCACTCACACCCTGCCGCTGATGACCATCCCCCCTCATCATCATCAGTATCCAGTGTCAGCGATCGTACTGCCTGCCCACGTACACTCATCAACCCCTTCGAGCGTGAGAGAGTGGGTGGGTGGATGGGTGTTTGGGGGTTTAACGTCCTTTTCCACCACATACGGGTGATATCGAAGACGGGGCAACGATGAAGAAGCCAGCACAGATATTTGGCCCCAGCCGGGATACGAACCCGAGCAACGCTCTACCATTCGGCCACCCCGGCTCCCCTCGAGCGCGAGAACAGAGAGAGAGAGAGCGAGAGAAGGTGGGTGGGTGGGTATTTGGGAGTTTAACGTCCATTTCCACCACGTAAGGGTGATAACAAAGACGGGGCAACGAGAAAAAGGCCAGCGCAAATATCTGGCCCCAGCCGGGATTCGAACTCACGACCAGAGCATTGAAAGTCCAACGCTCTACCATTCGGCTTTATCCCGGCTCCCAGAGAGAGAGAGAGAGAGAATTATTCCATTTAACACCTACCCACTCACCCAGCCACCATCAGCCTACAAATGAATTATTATCGACTACAAAAAGTATCAAATACAAATAGTATCAACTGCAAATAATACCATTTACAGATTATGCCATCTACAAATTCTACCATCTACAAATTCTACCATCTACAAATCATACCACCTGCAACTAATACCATCTACAAATAATACTACAAGGGTCCGGTGCCCAGCCACCTAACCAATCCCGAACCGGCCACAGACGATGATGATGACAATGATGATGATGATGATGATGATCTTGTAACTGTTAAAATGCCGGCAGACAGCCAAAAAAAATGCTTCATCGAGTAAGACGGCACAACCACCAAAATAAATAAACAAACCTATCAATAAAATGATTTCTCACCACATATGTTTATCCACCCTGACAAGATTTACTCTTCCCCTTCCGACTAAACCCGTGGACCCTACCGAGCCTGTGTTGTTTTCGGCTTTGTAAGAAACGGCGGATGTAGTTTCCACACCAACAGGACAACCACATCTGCAAATAATCGCGCCACGAGACGAGCAAAATTGTCATAATTTCCTGTGCGGACGCTATACTTGTTCAGCATACGGTGGTGCTGACGTAAATCCAGACGTTAGAAAAACAAAGCCAGGCTAGAAGCGACAGGTTACCGCGGAGAACAGGCCCAGTCAGGAAACAAGACACGCCACTCCACGAAAATGTTAGAGTAATCTCGCCTGAAAAAACGGCCGAAGCACTTTTGAGAGGAGAGAAAATTGCCCTTGAACAAAACAAACACGCGACAAAGTGGGCCTACACGAGCATGAAATTACATGGTTTAGATGTTCTCTCCACTGATCGGACTCTAGAAATAATGTTTGGAACGTAAACCTTACATATGAAACAGTGGCGTCGGAACATGGGTGGGGGTGGGGGGCAGGGGCGGCACAGGCCCCCCTTGTGAAAAAAGTGGGGGGGGGGGCCTGAGGGTCTCTAGGCCCCCCTAGAAATCTGCCCAGCTGAGGGGGGCACTAGCATGTTTGCCCCCCCCCCCCCTCTAGTCTCTCCAACTCCATCCAGAGAGAGAGAGAGAGATGTGCGTGAATCGCATGTCATAAATAAAGTGTGGGGTGCAGCAAGGGGAAGGGGGGGGGCGGGTATAACGGCTGTGGAACCCCCGTCCCAGTGCTCCAATTTTCAAGGAGAGAATGTTATCAGGGCACTGCCTGAAGCAATTATTCGAAGACAATTTCCATGTACCCCCACCCCCTCTCCATGATGTGTGTGTGTGTGTGTGTGTGTGTGTGTGTGTGTGTGTGTGTGTGTTTGTGTGTGTTTGTGTGTGTGTTTGTGTGTGTGTGTGACAGTGTGTGTGTGCGTGCGTGTGTGCATTTTGGAAAGAGGTAAGTTCCAGAGCAAGGTGTTGGAAAATTAAACTCGAAGACTTTTTCCGGGATGATGTCTTTAAGCCCCTGTGTCATTGGGCCCCCATGTCATTGGGCCCCCGTCTTATCCAAAAGGCAGAGTTCAGCCCCTTGAATGAGTTGGAGGAAGTTTAGTCATGTTTAAAGTGTCTGTTACCTCATCTTGGTCTTGGTAGAGGAGGAAAAAAAACTTGGTGAACCCATGGCCTCCCCGTCCCTCCCGTGTGCGACTCCCCTATCATAAATCCCAATAGATATATTGTATACACATACAAAGTAGGTACACGATTATATTGTTTATTCTGTGTTTTTACTTTGAGGCAGAATCATCATACACAACTGAAAACACTTCCACTGTACATGTGAAACGAGAAAATCACACACATGATCATGCCCAATGACACGTTTTCTTATTTATTTTGCTAAAAAAAAAAAGTGTGGGGGCCCAATGAGATGGGGGCCCAATGAGACGGGGGGCCCAAAGAGACGGGGGCCCAATGACACGTTTTCTTAATTATTTGCTATAAACAAAAAAAGTGTGGGGTCCAATGAGACGGGGGGTCCAATGAGACGGGGGCCCAAAGAGACGGGGGCCCAATGACACGTTTTCTTAATTATTTGCTACAAACAAACAAAAAATAAAGTGTGGGGGGTCCAATGACATGGGGGCCCAATGAGACGGGGGCCCAATGAGACGGGGGCCCAAAGAGCAATCCCCTTTTTTCCGTGCCCCCCCCCCCACCCCCCTTCAGGGAATGGTAGCATTCATTAGCAGGCGGGAGAGAGAGCAAGCTATTTCTCTTCCTCGCCACCCCCATCCTCACTTCTTGTGAATAGTTTGTATGTCTTTCACACCTAAATTTTGCTTATAGAAATCCACCCATAAACACGCCCAGAATGCGCCAGATTGCACAGATTTGCTTCTAATTTTTAAAAATTTTCCGGGGGGGCATGCCCCCGGACCCCCCTAGATAGCTCGGCGCTCCGCGCCGTCGATGGCCAGTTGTGCCCCCCCAGCCCTGAACATCTTCCGACGCCACTGTGAAATCAGTGCTGATTACAACAGCGGCCTCAGAAAAATAGCTTACAGAAAATGCTTTTAAATATTACAGAGTCCTGAAACAATTGAATTACAACCTGAGCTAGTTTTTTCTCAGAGTTATCGACTGAATAGAATATTTGATACGTCTTCTAAACTGATAATTTAAGCCAAACTAATACAGCACATGTACACATGCTATGCACCATGTCGGCAGTGCAATGCGCGATCATTTGCAAGGTCAAAATCTAGATCTAGAACTGAACAGCTCTTCGTCAACATCAAAACGTCAATGACCATTACTTTAATCAAAGACCTTGGAATCAAGATCTTTGCTTTAATGGTGGAATTCAGTTCTACCGAAAAGTATTGGGAACCTGCTTTGGTAGGTATCAGTGATGTGCTTCATATTCACTTGAGGTAACATCTCCAGTATCTCAAAAATTCCTACCATTTCTAATGATAATAATTGCCAATTGTATGGGCGCTCTACCCAATTTCTTGAATCGGCTCAAAGCGCCGAGAACTGAACCCAACACGCACGCTCACGCGAATTACACGCATTCGCTGACACACTGGACATCAACACATTACAATCATGTGGTGCGAATGGACAGCTCAGCTATTTAAATTTCGGAATTTAGAATTGCATTTATTTTCAAATTTTGATGGGCTGATCATTTCCAAAGCAGAGGGGGCTGAAGCCAGAGTACCCGGAGAGAACCCCCGACGATCGGCCCTAATGAACGGTGCCACGTACAAGAAAGAAAAATTCTTTGCCCGAGTGGGACTCGAGCCTGACCTCTCGCATTGGTGGCGAAGTCTCTTAACCACTAGACCACCGACCGCCCCTAAGCCAAAAGTATCCTGCTTAACTCAATTCCTAGCAACCAAGTTTGTTTAATTTTCTACAAGGATTTAAATTTGGCTTAGTGGGAGTGTTGCACTTTGATTATACTCGTGTTTCCTGCAGTAACAGCCACCAAGGAACCGTGAATCTTGCATGATCAGTTCTCGCATACAGGACCAAAACCGAAAAAAGGTGTCAAAAACGTGGAATACTTCGTGCGCGGAAGGAAATGTGTTAAAATCGTTACATGTTCCTTCTTTCCAGTTTGTAACCAAATCTGATTCTTGTTGTCCGTCCCAGCTGGGGCCAAATATTTGTGCTGGCCTTTTCATCGTTGCACCGTCTTTGATATCACCCTGTGTGGTGGAAAAGGACGTTAAACCCCCAAACACCCACACCCTTGTTGTCCGTCCCAGCTGGGGCCAAATATTTGTGCTGGCTTTTTCTTCGTTGCCCCGTCTTTGATATCACCCTGTGTGGTGGAAAAGGACGTTAAACCCCCAAACACCCACACCCTTGTTGTCCGTCCCAGCTGGGGCCAAATATTTGTGCTGGCTTCTTCTTCGTTGCACCGTCTTTGATATCACCCGTATGGTGTGCAAAAGGACGTTAAACCCCCAAACACCCACCCACCCGTGTAGTCCGTCTTGTCATTAATTTTAAGTTTGAGTGAGAGCTTCGGGCTTTCCACCATCACTTTAAGAGAGATTTGCAAGCACTCGGGTTTCAGTGCCAGACGGCAGAATTTAAGAAGACATTTCACGAAAACGGTCTCGAGGAGCTATCGACACAGGTGTTCTGTCACAAAAAGTTCAAAAAGTTAAATCCTTCATATCTCTGAGGGAAACTGCGCTACCCTGCTCTCTCTCTCTCTCTCTCTCTCTCTCTCTCTCTCTCTCTCTCTCTCTCTCTACCTATATACTGCCACGTGTATGTGTTGCTTATATACTGTGCCTTTACCTCTCATGTGTTTTGCATTTGATACCTATATCCTTTTGTATGCCGTGTCTGTGAGTGGACGTAGATAGATTGTGTGTGTGTGTGTGTGTGTGTGTGTGTGTGTGTGTGTGTGTGTGTGTGTGTGTGTGTGTGTGTGTGTGCGTGCGTGCGTGCGTGCGTGCGTGCGTGCGTGCGTGTGTGTGTGTGTGCGCGCGCGCGCGTGTAGCATTAGCAACGGCAAGAATGAAAACTGGACCACTGGACCAATGCCTTTTACCGTTGACAAATAAAAGTTTGATTTCATTTCATTTCATATTTCTCTCTCTCTCTCTCTCTCTCTCTCTCTCTCTCTCTCTCTCTCTCTCTCTCTCTCTCATTTTGTTGTCTTATTGTCGTCATCTATGTACTGTTTTCCTGATAGCACAGTATTTTTACTTTGTAGGTGTAACAACGGTAAGTTGTCAGTACTACTGGTCCGCCAACCAAAACTTTTCACCGTTGGAAAATAAAGGTGAATTTCATTACCAAGTGTCAGCGTACAGTTTTACAAAACTACTGGCAGCCGCAACCACCACGGAGATACAGCAAACGCTGATTTATTCATCACAAGCACTTACAGTTACCTGTGGAAGTAACGCAGGCGAAGAAGAGGCCAAAAGCCAACGCGTCATCAGATGTTTAGCTTAAAACCCTCAGGGATGGGTGGGGTGGGTGTTTGGGGGTTTAACGCCCTTTTCCACCACATACGGGTGATATCAAAGACGGGGTAACGACGAAAAAGCCAGCACAAATATTTGGCCCCAGCCGGGATACGAACTCACGACCCGAGCATTAGAAGTCCAAAGCTCTACCATTCGGCCACCCCGGCTCCCCCTAAAACCCTCAGAACGTTTCACGAAATGCTACTATGAATTATACAAGTTAGGTAATTGACAAACCTCCCCTCCCCCATCCCCAACCGCCTTCTAGCCACCTCTCCCCGCCCAACTCCCGCCCCCAAAAAGAAGACTCCAGTAAAGTGCAAACTAGAGCCACTAGAGAACGCTAGAGTCGTTCTCAAAAACGCGGAAGTCCACTAGAATGTATTGTTGCCTGAAATTTCAGCTGGTGAACAATTCATTGACGTCAGCTCCGGGCTCACAGGCCAAACTAATGGAGCACAGCCAGTGGTGTTCCTTTTTCTTAGTTGCGTGAGGTGTGAGGTTCTGTTTCTTTGCATTGTCCATTGGCCTTCTGTTGTATTTTTCTCCTGCTATGTCGCTCTCTCGGTGCACTCGCAGAGAAGACACGGGATACAACAGGATAGAACTCCAATACTTTATTAACAGAAGATGCGTAAGAACAAACTCATGAAAGAGGAAGAACCCAGAACGCTGTGCAGTGCTGCTTATATACTAACAGGTCAGATCTAGAACATTCCGCAACTTACTGGCAAGTACGGAATCTTTCCAAGGTTATACGTAATCTACTGACGTTACTGCACTCGCATGTTCTGGGATGGTCTAGAAATTTCCATCGAATGCAGCGACTTTTCGCGATCTCTAAAACACCTTCAGAGTATGAATATTTCTTGAGAAGTTACATTTTTTTTCATATGCGTCTTACTTTTTAACATTGCCTCATGTACGAAGGTATTACTTTCACCCGCACTTTGGGTATTACGAACGAAACTTGCATGTTCGTGGGGAAACAATATGCCGGTGTAAGTGGACCCAAATAGTATCATAGCTCAATACATATCCGATAGTCCATTAAAGTACACGTATTTGAAAAGTTCTGACCATGCCAGTTGCTTGTCTTTTATTCAGACTCGCTAAACTCAGAGAAATAAACCAAGTGTTTGTTTGATTCTATCAGTCGACTGGCTATTAGGGAAGGTTCACTTACCGCGATGTTTGGGTGGGGGTTAGGTAAACAACATTGCAAGGTGACCTTTTTTCCGAAGCCTTATAGCAAACGTACGTCAGTCACAGCTGAGACACCGTGGTATTTGTACTGCAGACATAAGTAGCCTACACGATAAGTACATTAATTAATTGTTGGGTCTGCACTCATAACATTGCAAGCAAAGGAGTGCCAAGTCTTCATTTAGACTGACGCGGAAATACGCAGATCACCTTACCCTGCCTGTAAGTCAGTCGTCCTACACACCCTCAAGGCAATTGTCAAGACGCAGGAACGGCATGCATTTACATCTGAACGTTGTGGACGTGCACTTTTCAACGTCGCCACTTGATCATGCAGTCTGTGGGCTTGAGAGGGAGCGCCGCCGGCCAAGGTTTTCCTTACCAACATCGGCTAAACAGGCTTAACCCTTTCTACACGACGCTGCCATAATGTTTATAACTATCTGACCCGGCTAGCTGCCTCAGTGAGTCAAGTCAAGTCAAGTTAAGTCAAGTCAAGTTTATTTTCCCACCCTCTAGGGGCATTGGAAAAAAAAGATAGACATACATACATCACAGCCACCTGCGTCACAATTGTCACATACATGTTTGCACTAAAAAAAAAAATTAAAAAAAAAACAGGATAACCAAAACAAAACAAAACCAAAAAATCAAAACAAAAAACAAACATAACAAAACCCCCCCCAAAAACAAAAAAAAAACTGTATATGTACCAATACAATTTACACAGATAAATTACCAAATACAGCATCCCTTCCACACAATATCTCAACACCCAAATACTAAGAAAAGGACCCCCCCCCCCCCCCCCCGCCCCTCGCGGTAACACCAAGCCACCTTCGTTTGGCCCTTCCTTTTGATGATGATGATGATGACGATGATGGAGACTTGATATAGCGCACGGCTCCACCCTAACTGAGTGCTCACGGCGCTAGGGAGAGGTTTTGAAAGGAAAGATAGTGAAAAACAAAGGGGGGAAAAAAACGCATAAACCGCATGGAAAACGTAAGAACAACGGTAACCGGCGACAACAGCCATTTCTAAGGGAGATCACTCCAAGAAAACCTGGTAACAGCCAGCAACGGTGGAACAGAACGAAGATTTCGCACACTACTGACTGTTGCAGCATAGTTAGTCGTAGCGCGGCAGTGGGGATTGAAATATCGTTACAACATAGTCGTAGCGCGGCTGTGGGGACTGACATATCCGGTTACAATATAGTCGTAGCGTGGCAGTGGGGACTGAAATATCGTTAAGCTTACAACATAGTCGTGGCGCGGCAGTGGGGACTGAAATATCGTTACAACATAGTCGTGGTGCGGCAGTGGGGACTGAAATATCGTTACAACATAGTCGTAACGCGGCTGTGGGGACGGAAATATCGTCACAACATAGTCGTGGCGCGGCAGCGGGGACGGAAATATCGTTACAACATAGTCGTAGCGCGGCTGTGGGGACTGAAATATCGTTACAACATAGTCGTGGCGCGGCAGCGGGGACGGAAATATCGTTACAACATAGTCGTGGCGCGGCAGCGGAGACGGAAATATCGTTACAACATAGTCGTGGCGCGGCAGCGGAGACGGAAATATCGTTACAACATAGTCGTGGCGCGGCAGCGGGGACGGAAATATCGTTACAACATAGTCGTGGCGCGGCAGTGGGCCCGGGACTGAAATCTTGTTACGACTATATTCGTAGCCGCGGCTCGGGCAGAATGAGTTAACTTGACAACCTTCACTTGAACTCCACTCAGAAATGCATGTTCTGGAAGCGGTTTCTAAGCCTTGTTCTACGAACGCTCTTTAAAGGCTGATTCTTTGACAACACTTGAGAAAAAAAGCTACTTAAGGATGCACATTTTCTTTGCGTTCAGCGCGTGAAATAAAGAGTTTACAGTATCTATAATTAATGTGTGTGTGTGTGTGTGTGTGTGTGTGTGTGTGTGTGTGTGTGTGTGTGTGTGTGTGTGTGTGTGTGAGACACAGAGAGAGAGAGAGAGAGAGAGAGAAGCTAGCAATAGACAAACCAATAATCTAGCCTCAGACGAAGTCAATGAGCTAGCCAAAGACAAAGTCAACAAGCTAGCAATGGACAAAGTCAATGAACTAGCCACGGACAAACTCGACACTCTAGTTATCGTGGACAAAGTCAACAAGCTAGCCATGACCAAAGTCGATACAATAGCCATGGACAAAGTCAATTAACTAGCCATGGACAAAGTAAATGAACTAGCCATGGATAAAGTCAATGAACTATCCACGGACACAGTCAATAAACTAACACGGACAAAGCCAATTAACTAGCCATGGACAAAGTAAATAAAGTACCCATGGATAAAGTCAATGAACTATCCACGGGCACAGTCAATAAACTAACACGGACAAAGTCAAATGGTCATAAAGTGGACAAAGTGAATAAACTTGCTAGGGACAAAGTCAGTACCAACTACAGCCACGGACAAAGTCAACAAGCTAACCATGAATAAAGTCAGCAAGTTAGCCATGACGAATAACGTCAACAAGCTAACCATGAATAAAGTCAGCAAGCTAACCATGAATAAATCCAACAAGCTAACCGTGAATAAAGTAAACAAGTTAGCCATGAATAAAGTCAGCAAGCTAACCATGAATAAATCCAACAAGCTAACCGTGAATAAAATCAACAAGCTAACCACGAATGAAGTCAGCAAGTTAGCCATGAATAAATCCAACAAGTTAGCCATGGACAAAGTCAGCAAACTAGCCGCGCACGTGCACCTCCAGCACGCGTTAGTGTGCATGCACGTTTACGCAAGCTGTTTGTCAGGAGATCACCAGTAAATGACAGTGAGTCGCAATTAGCCAAGAAGACATTAAATGAATAACCCGAATGTGAGTAGGATGGTGAAGAAAAGGCAGGACGTAGCGACTTTGTTGAGTGATCAACCGAAACATCATGGAGCTTTTAGCTTTGCAGACAGGCAGTAAATTAACATTTGCCCATCATTGGTACGGTTCGTGGGAGTGTAGCCTACTTTTGTACCCGATAATGGGCTGTTTGTGGCTAGGCCGGCGTGTGTGTGTGTGTGTGTGTGTGTGTGTGTGTGTGTGTGTGTGTGCCAGTGTGTGTGTGTGTGTGTGTGAGAGAGAGAGAGAGAGAGAGTGGGTGGGTGGGTGTTTGGGGGTTTAACGTCCTTTTCCACCACATAGGGTGATATCAAAGACGGGGCAACGATGAAAAAGCCAGCACAAATATGTGGCCCCAGCCGGGATCGAACTCACGACCCGAGCATTAGAAGTCCAACGCTCTACCATTCGACCACCCCGGCTCCCCTGAGAGAGAGAGAGAGAGAGAGACTGACTGACTGACTGACGGCCGGACCGACCGACTCAAACTTTATTTTTCAAGGATGAGATAATAGACGCACAGGTCTCTCTTACTATCTGTCCTTGCTACACTAGAGAGAGAGAGAGAGACTGTGACCGTCATCATTTCAACCTCTGGTCCGTGGTGATGATGATGATCTCGTCAGGCATGCTTCAAAATAATCCACACACAATTCACTCGTACAGCGGCCTTTAAAAAAATAAAGACTGACGCATCCTTCTGCGAGACACTCGCTATTAAGTAACGCCACAACGAAAACACCCCCGGCATAAGAGCACCCGAAACATAGCTGAACACCTAAAGCGTTTACTTACAAATGAAATGCCTTCCACAGTGCATGCAATGTCGCTTGCTGATGGAGAGCGGCCTTGAAAAAAAGAGTTTCTGAACCGAAGCCAAAGTACACAGCCGGGTAACAACAATGATGCTTCTGCTCCGTGGAGTGTTTTCCTGTTGTTTCGCCGTCAGCCTTCAGCAAGACAGGTGACTGTCGGTCGGAATACACCACTTACTGACAGTTGTTTTGTAGACGCTATACCTGGCATACCGCGTGCGGACAATTCGGGAGTGAGAACGACAGTGTTGTGGTCGTAAATGTTTCGCAACTGAGCAGTCAATTACCCATGTACTCAGAGAACCGAGCATCCCGCATGAAGAAGGGTTGTTCAGAACACGAAGAAGTCGGTTACAAGCTCCACACACGCTTTTCCCGAGACTGGACCTTCCCCCCCCCCCCTACCCCCTGTCTTCACCTACCCCATCCCCTCAGCACTAGCGCCACTGACTGACCCCCATGACCAAGTGTAAACGGGCAAAAAGAATCACGGCAGAGTGCATGTAGCGTAGATACATGCTCTATGATCACAGTTCACATATGAACCATGATACGCCCAACTGGGCAATTTCTAGTCTGATCACAGTTCATGTCTGAACCATGATACGCCCAACTGGGTAATTTCTAGTGAAGACATCTGGACATCATGTACATACATAAGCAGGCAGAGGCTCTACACCATGCATTAACTGCACACAAAAATCTTTTCTGATCTGTTACACATTGTGCAATATTGATCTGCCTACGCCTCGGTAAAATAAATCTCATTAGCATCTGTTTTAATTTAGTCAAGGTTATTTCCCTTCCATACCGGGAGTTTTCTGGGGTGTTTTCGTTGAATTTGTCTCCACCAGTGTCTCGTGTGTTACAATGTCAAAGATGCTCAATTGCTCAATTGTATTTTTAAAGATGAGTTCATTCTCAATGCACACCACGCCAACATGGTTTGTTTGTTTGTTTGTTTGTTTGTTAGATCACGTTTTAACAAAATCTCTCGATTTCCAACACCGACCTTCATTCAAATTCTTGGATCTCATTAGTACACGCGCAGCCACCTTTGAAAAATGCCTGCAGTTCATGCAGTGTGTATTGACATTTCCATTGGTTTAATGCTCCGATAATTTCTTTTTATATGACTGCCCTTGTTTCATAACACCATTATAAGACACAACTTTTAAGGTTATTCTCGCCGTTTTCATTCGAATTTAATCTGCAGTTGTGAATGACATTTTCACAGTGTTTTCGAATACTGTCAATCCTTCAGTCTCCGAAAAACTTTTTTTAATTCATCTTTTTGGGTATATGATGACATAACGGACAACATTACATACAATACATACATTACATACCTTACATACCTTACATAATATGCACATTACATTACATACAATGACCTAAGTTACATATATATACTACCTTGGGCCAAATATCTGTGCTGGCTTTTACGTCGTTGTCCCGTCTTTGATATCACCCGTATGTGGTGGAAAAGGACGTTAAACTCCCAAACACCCACCCGCCCACCCACCCACATATATACTACGCACACTAAATACTTTGCGTGTATTGCATATTTTACCTAGTCCACGCCTCCGAAAAACCTATCGTCAGTGCATGTCCTGACTGATTTTCTCACTTCCATACATGTATAGAGGGGTTTTAAATTAAATTTTATCCCCCTTGACCGATGCTCTCCCTTCTGTTCAGAAACTGCCTCTGAAGCTGCTGTTTTCTAAACGGTCACCCAAAAGCAGGAGTGGCAAGGACACAAAATGCCTCTATTCCTGAAACCGAGCCGTCAGTGGCTCGGGGCAAAAATTGCCTCTCACAGTACTCGTTAATCATTCGAGCAAGGCGATATTTTGCTGAAGGCGTCAGTCCAAAATGGAGAACACCCTCGGACCTTCTACAGTTTTCAATACGCGTGTTGCCATATTGATTTTGTGACAGATGCCACTTTTAAACGAAGAGTTCACTGATGGAAAGTATGGGTGGACACTAAGCAGAGATGATGATTAGTTTGTTTTTTGTTAGTTTGACTTGATTTTCTATGGACGATACGTAAATTTTTCCGTTCTTGATGTTGATGGGTTTTGTTGTTTTGTTTTGTTTGTGTGTTTTTTTACGGGTTTTGGTGTTGTTGTTGTTGTTGTTGGTTGTTGTTGTTGTTGTTTGGTTGGTTTTTGTTGTTCTTGTTTTGTGTTGTTTTTGTTTGTTGTTGTTGTTGTTGTTTGTTTGTTTGTTTGTTTGTTTGTTTGTTTGTTTGTTTGTTTGTTTTGATAATGCTGCCTTGTAACTCGCTTAAAAAAACTCCATAGCGCGGCATGCTCGTTTTAATCGTGAAAAGGAGAAATCAGCTTATTGTATGTTCAATACCAATACTCTTATAATAATCGCCAAACGCCATGTCTCGCGTGCTGTACACGTCTATGGATTTACGATGATAATAATATCCTAAAGCAGTTTGGTTGGAATATGGTTTCATATTGTAGCAACTGTTAAACTGTGTTTCGTGCAAAACAGCTAGAAAGTGCACTCATGTCTCGTATACATGTATTCGTGTAAAAAGAGACCAAATAGAATAAATAATTGATTAAAACTCCCTTTCCTCTTACCAGATGAGCTGTACATGTGCATGACGTTTATTATGTGTGGAGTATGTATTGTATAAATTAATTGAAATTATCGTGTGACATTGCTATACATCTGGTGTCATCGCATAATTGTATTGTTTCTGTATTCCATATGGTCTTCTGCACCGTGTCAGCCTGCATGTTGAGAGGTATTGTTTAAATGTTCCTTGTGAGTCTGTGTGTATGGAAGCTGTTTATTGTGCGGCATATGTATTTTGTTGCCGTTCCTTAGGTGTGTAACAGTCACTCATGTTTGTGTATATTGTTGTGCTTTATGTTCTCTGTGTACTGTCAGTGATACCTGTTTATTTTTGTTTTGATGCACGGCGCTTAGAGCCTGTGTAATTAACACGTATAGGCGCCTTATAAGTCTTTATTATTATTATTATTATTATTATTATTATTATTATTATTATTATTATTCATTGTCTTTACTATTACTGGCATTACTTTGAGAGTTTGGCTGCAGCTGTTTCATTGTTCAAGTTCAATTGTCTGTTCATCTTTGAGTTGTATTTCTCGCCCATAATGAAGTCGTTATTTTAATGTCGTCGACATTCGTGTTGTTCATTCCGGGCCACTGCCGATTCCGAGCTTGTTTGTTTGCTTTGTCATTTCAGTGTTTGTTTCGTAGTTTTGGTTTGTTTTTATTTGCTCTCTCTCTCTCTCTCTCTCTCTCCTCTCTCTCTCTCTCTCTCTCTCTCTCTGTGTGTGTGTACTTAATTAACTGACTAATTGCACAGATAAAGGAAATGAACTTAGAAAAAAATTAAAAACTTACCTTTGCTTCACTCATGAAAATGAACAACTCCAACCCGTCCAAATCACTTCACTCCAAAAACCAAAAAAATATATGAAAATACAAGGCAAAAACTGTCACATTCCACCAAGTAAACTCGTCACATCTTCCTACAACTCCATTTTTCTGTCTACGTTTCAGATTCTCAGTTCAGTTCTGTGTCAGTTTTTCGGCGAGTTGACTGTGCTTGCGT
Organism: Batillaria attramentaria; assembly: GCA_018292915.2. Classification (NCBI taxonomy): domain Eukaryota; kingdom Metazoa; phylum Mollusca; class Gastropoda; family Batillariidae; genus Batillaria; species Batillaria attramentaria. The sequence goes on from JACVVK020000096.1 coordinate 463,168, forward strand.
CAAACCCTGGCCTGAACGGTGTGAAGCTTGGGTAGCCCTGATTCGCTACCGCGCTACTGGCGCCCTCTCTACTGCGTCGGACAGCGCCAAGTCCGTTCTTCCCTCGTAACTGAAGGGTTTCGGCCTAAAGCGCCGGCTGGCAGTGTACGTGTGGGACTGAGGGACACTCTGGGACTGAGAGAGAGAGAGTGGCTTGGGTTAGTCGAGGTCAGGGTTGGAGAGGTGCAGTCCGTCTGGGTTGGCTGAACACGTCGGTACATCTGTGTTTTCCTGTCGGGGGGGGGGGGGGGGGGGGGGTTCAAAGGAATTGTTGGAGCCGTGGTAGATAGGAGAAGCAGGCAGGTAATGATGTAGGGGTGAAGCCGAGTTTAGGAGAAAGTTTGTTGCTGACAGGGTGCGTTCACAGGTATATTGTTGTTGCCAGTGAGTAGTAACTGAAGTTCCGTGTGCACTTGCGGCCGGTAGAGGAAACACTGAGAGAGAGAGAGCCAAAAACACAGACAGTGAGAGCCGGAGTTCATTTCATGCGGACCGCTCCAGCGATAATCTGAGCAATAATCAAGCTGGCCCATGAGTGATGATTATATAAGCAGGACAGAACGACTTGAACACCTGGAAAACACACTCAAGAAAGCTACTTAAGTCTACACGTTCATACACCTGCGGCCTGCAAGACACAGATTGTAGTGACTGATGTCTTTATTTAAAGGAGACAGCTGTTACACACACACACACACACACACACACACCGTGTCACACACACACGCGCACACACCACACACACACACACACACACACACACACACACACACACACACACACACACACACGACAGATACACAGAGAGACTGAGAGAGAGAGAGAGAGAGAGATCCGTCAAATTTTATAATCTTCCTCAGTCTAAAGTCATTAAGTCCTCACTAACAGCCACTTGGTTTCCCATCATTACCAGACGGTAATGATGATGTCACAGAGTGTAAGGTTCCTGCTTTTCTCTCGTTACATTACTGCTGGGGGAAGACAACTAAATGAAGAACATAACTGAAGCTGACACTTCCCTTCACGGCACATTTCATGTCTTCCGCAATTTCGAGAGGCGGTTGCAGGATGTATGCTACTATTACTAGCCAGAGATTTGATGAATTTCAGCTTGCGTGTGGATTAAATCCAACTGGTCTGGCCATCAAGAGCCGTATAGTCTGCAATGAATACACGAACCATGATGGTCACAGACCTGTCTTGTCTGGTTTAAACAGGTTTATTGCAACGCAAGTCATACAAGTAAACAATTAGTGAGCATAAACAAGCGCCGCTTATGATAATGTTCAGGGGGGAACAAGTACATATTGACAATATTGCAATGCTGGTCAGAAATTATGATAAATTAACACTACAGGAGGGAGGGAGAGAGAGAGGGGGGTTCTATGTGTACTCACAACAACAACAACAACAACAACAACAGCAACAACAAATCTCCGCTGGGCTGCGCTAGACTCTGTCAGTGAAGTAACATGTAACTAACAACGTGCTGCACGCGTTACAGAATCCTGACCTTTACAGAATATAGTGCAGTTTTCTTGTCAGTGTAGAGAGACGCCAGTTACCGTAACCGAAGGAGTGTATGTATGTCGGAGTGTTGAGATTTGTCGGAGTGTTGAGTGTTGAGACCTGTCTTGTCTGTGTGTGTGTATCGTCAGTGATACATGTAGCTATGAGGGTCCATTGCGCTCTTCTTTTATTTTGTTGTTGTTGTTGTTGTTGTTGTGTATTCTCAACGGCACTTCAGTTCAGTTCAGTTCCAGGTGGCGTCTGGGCTCGGAACTCTCAGACCTAATAATGATGATGATAATAATGATAAGCTCATTAATATAGGCGCTTTATCCCAAATATTTAACTCAAAGGGCAACACGCACGCACACGTCAATCACACGCATTCTCTCACACACTGGACATGAACACATTACAATTACGTGGTGTGAAGGGTCAGCTCAGCCATTTAAGTTTCGGAATTTTTAGAATTGCATTTCTTTTTTTTTTTAATTTTGTGGGCTGAACATTTCCAAAGCACAGGGGGAGGAAGCCGGAGTACCCGGAGAGAACCCCCGACGGTCGACCCGAAAGAACGGTGCCACATACGAGAAAGAAATATTCTTCGGCCCGAGTGGGACTCGAACCTGACTTCTCGCTTTGGTGACTAAGTCTTAACCATGAGACAACCGACCACCCCAGAACTCTCCCTTCAGTCGTCTTTCAGTGGGGCTGTTTCAATATTAAATTTTGTCTGGTTCATAAGGACCCCTGGTACGGCTGGCACGCCCTCGTTATGTCGAAGGTCTACCTTGGACTGCCTTTTTGCACGCCTCTACTCTGGTGGGAAGACGTGTTCTCAACACACACCACATGAGATGGCCTGTAAGTGAAAGCCGGCCGTATACACGTGATCGACACAGGTCAATGTGTTTTTATGTCACGTGTATTTCGAGCAAGTTTCGCTTTGATAGCCGGGACTGCTCTCATCAGCGTGCCAACCCGTATATTTTTATGTGAAATCGTTGATTTAAGTGTGTCAATGACAATAGACGTTTAAACGTCTCATTTTTTTTTTAATATTGGAGATGAAGTTCATTTCGTCAGGTTTTATCAAAAGGAGTTGTTCCTGCAAGCTACGTGTCAGATTGCGTGGGTCTGATCTTTCGACTAGGCGCAGGCACGACAAAAAGCTAACTGAGCGGGGGAAACGTACACCTTTAGTGTATTGCGCCTATACATTTTTAATGCATGCACTTAGACGGTCAATGCCATTCAGCATTAACATGTTTTAATTAACTGATGAGACTTGGTGCCACGTGCTTGATTAAGTGTTTGTGTGTGGGGGGGGGGGAGGGGAGGGGCTGACAGGTTAATGGATTTGGGGGGGGGGGATTAAAAAGGAAACACCAAACCAATACAAGACAGCCGACTAACGATAATGTATGCCAATGATAACGTATCACAACGATACGGTAATGTATCCCAACGATAACTCATTTCAACAATAGCGTATCCCAAAGATAACGTATCTCAACGATAGCGTATCCCAACGATAAAGTATCTCAACGATAGTGTTTCCCAGCGATAATGTATCCCATGGATAACGTACCTCAACGTACCATGGCCCAACGATAACTCACCCCAACGGTAACTTATCCCAACGATAATTATACGCGAAAATAACGTATCCAAACGGTGACGTATCCCAACGAGAATGTATGCCAACTGTAACGTACCTCAACGACAATGTGTCCCAACGATATCGTTTCCCAACGAAAACGTATCCCAGCGATAGCTTATCCCAACGATAACGTATCCCAAATGATAACGTATTCCACAGATAATTATGCGCAACGATAACGTATCCCAACGATAAGTCAACTCAACGATAATGTATCCCCAACGATAACGTATCCCCAACGATAACGTGCTAGTAGATAGACCCACGGAACAGGCACATTATTGTACATAATTATCACAGACAGAGCTGATTTGCAGACTTCTGGTTTAAGCCGGCTCTTAACTGGGCACTGCGGAACGCCACAGTGCTGTCCACAGTTGTGACACAGTTGTGATTTTGGGGGTTTCCGCCGCTGTGGCGTCATCACAGCAACCTGGATTTCAAATAGCCACAACTGTGACTGTCGTTTCCACAACAGATTCTGATTGGCTGTACTACGTCACTCGACTCGCAAACATGGCGGACAGTGCATCTTCAATCGGTTTGTCACCGAGCAGAGCTGTGTTCAGTTTTGCAGTTAGTAGACACACCGAGCGCAACGACTGTGATGTGCACATGTGTGTTTCGCGCGCTGTGCCCAGTTAAGAGCAGGCTTTACGCTGAGGGATGGTCATGAGTAAATATTCAACAGGAAACTGGCCTTCTGAGTTTGAAGCATGCCACGAAAAAAGGTCCCCCAGGGGTTGAGCTTTTCCCGTACAATCGCTAAAAAGCGAAAAGTACATTCGTGCTCCTAAATCAAAGATCAAGTGCATGATACTCGTATGAAGTGATGTCTGTGCCTCAGGTTGCCTCTTGTTGATTATGGATCCCTTTTCCCTTGCCAGTCGGAGTGACAGTTGCTTTTTTTGCGGACAGATGTAAAAGGGCTGGGTGCATGAGCTTAGAGTACAGCCGCGTGGGTGCTATCCATTAAAATAAAAAGCAGATGCTGCCCCAAGTGTCTTGCGTTCGTCATTATTTTCCAACTCACGAAGTGTCGTTTTGAGAACGGTGGAAAGTCAGATTCTAACCTCACGCAGAGTGCGATACCCTGACTGACGTAATATCTAAACAAGAAAAAAAAATCATGCCCATTGAATACAGATAATTGCTGCCTCGAGCGAGCCAGTTTTTGAAGGAATTGAAGATTCATTTCACAGAAGGAAGCTGTTGTTCGCCTGTGGCTGAATACTATAAACTGGTCAATGATGACATGTGGAATAAAAAAGAATTGTCTTGTTCTTTTGTACTGTACTGCAAATTTCATTTATCATGATACAGTATTAGACAAACACGCACCCTCCTTGACTATTTTTTTCTGATTTGTTGTTTGTTGTTGTTGTTGTTGTATCAAAACTTTAAGAAAAGGACAAGGAGTTGGTTTTTCTACCCAACTGTTCGGCATATCGGTGACCTTCGTCGGGCAAAAGGTAGAGGGGGACGTGTGGGAGGGGAGGGGGAGGGGTATTGCTAGTTACCGCCGACTGTTGGTCTTCTACTCTTTTTCAGGAGTAGCAAACCAAAACTATTTTCCTGGAATTGTCAAGCATAACAACCAATCTAATGTGTATTTCGCACATTGGAAAACTCCAAATGGATGACACTGACTGAAGTTCACTGACGACACTGAGGTCGGTGTAAAAGTGCAGTTTTGCAGTCACGATTAATAGAACGTTCTTCCTGTCTTCCGCACAGACATGAAGCGTCAACTCGTCACACTAGGTCACTGGTCCCTCCGTGAGCGGAGTACGGAATGGGTATCAGTCGAGATCCAGATCACAAACTTCCCTTTTACATCGATACCGCATCAGTATTGGGGCGAGCCCGCAAAAAGCACGTGTTCTCTTAACCCCAGTTGTTGTGCGAAACGTATTAGCAAAAGAAAACGCGACAATTTCACTGGAAAAATACAAAACCATTAAACGCTATGAAACGTAAATACAGTTTGGGGTAGCCAGTAAGTTAGGGTTAGGTTGTTATTTTATTCGTGTGTTGTTGTTGTTGTTGTTGTTTGTTTGTTTTGTTTTTGAAGGGTGTTGTTGTTGTTGTTGTTGTTGTCGTAGTCGTCGTCGTCGTTATTGTTGTTGTTGTTTGTTGTTTGCTGTTGTTTGTTTGTTTGCTTGTTTTTCTTCTTCTGGTTTTTGGTTTTCTTCTGTTTGTTGTTGTTGTTGTTGTTGTTTTTTAAATGACAGCCCCGCAGTGAATGCCTGGCGCATGCGCATACCTCAACATGGTGTGTGTCTCGTTGCGTCTCACCGTCTGTCCCCCTAGTAAACCATTCCGGACGCGCAGGAGACTCTAGACGGTGATTAAGGAAATGAAAGATCATCTTGTCTTTTCCCATGTCCCATTTCCATCTACCCCTGAAGACACGGCCACCAGAAGGGTCTCGCAGCAGTCACAGGAGTTAGGAACGTTTCGTCTTCTGACGGGATTTTTTTGAGGCAGTTGATTTCGTGCAAAAACCCGACGGGTGACATTCTGTAATTTAGCAACAGAGTGGCAGGTGCCTCTCTCTCTCTCTCTCTCTCTCTCTTGCGTCAAATACGGGGACTCTGGAATAGGCCTGTACAAGTTTGGGCTCTGTCGGGGTTGGACCCATCGACCTTCCCATTCTGGGCCCAGTTGGCTCCTCCCAGCTGCACCACACACACACACACACACACACACACACACACACACGAGAGAGAGAGAGAGATAGAGAGAGAGAGAGGATGATGATGATGATGATGATGAAACGTTTATTAGGATAATTCTACAATAATGATCAAACAAAAGCAAAAACAAAGCATAATAAGCAAGAGAGAGAGACAGACAGACAGAGAGAGTCAGTCAGACAGACAGACAGAGAGGGGGGGGGGTGGAGAGAGAGAGACAGACACACAGAGAGAGAGAGAGAGAGAGAGAGAGAGAGAGCATTCCGAAGCTTATACAATACAATTTGCGGTTGCATGCATACGTCCCTCATAATCGCCGGCGCTGGTTCTGCTTCCTGAACTGACAATCTCGTCAGCGTTAGCAATCCGTCTGGCCAAATTATCGTCGCTTCCAGAGACACACGCAGTCCAGATATTGCGACCATGCCTTCCAAAGACTTCGTTTGTCTCTCGCATAAAAGCCTTTTTGGCGGAAGCACTTTGTGTGTCTGCGGTGTGTCCCTGCTCAATAAATTCTTTTAGGCACTTTGGTAAATGCTTGGGGTAAGGATGAAGCCTATCGATTTTTGAACGGTGTTTATCTCAAAAGTGAAGGCCAAACTTTTTTTTTTCCAACTGTTCATGCATATTATACCACTCCACCCATCCCGCCTGTTCCTCTTCCAAGGATATGGAACACGACATCATTATGCCTCTCGTTCTGAAAGGTTGGGCTTTGCTTCTCGAGACTTGGACGTCGCAAATTTGAGTCCAGCTGGAAATACAGTTTGTATAAGACGTCATCCACTGACGCTGTCTGATATACATATAGAATAGGAACAAAGGCGTCGCTAAAGCCGAAAACATGCGCTCAATCAGGTCATGTGAAATCAGGTCAATGTGAAAGTAGGGGAAGTAAGTAAAACTGAAAGCGCTCCCTAGATCTAGGAGATGTGTGCTTTGTATTCCACTGGACAGGTCCGCCTTGCCCTATATTGGCTACAAGCCACAATGGGGGGAGGGGGGGACCTACCATCCTACCGCTGAAACCTCTAACAGATCTAAGGGTATCTCACCATTCATAGGGCCCCCATTCCCCTCCCACTTGGAGGAAAATGGTCGGTTCAACCTAAGCCATATGAACTGGTGATTTTAGCCGCTCACGACCATGGTTTCGGGTCAATGGGACCCTCATTAGGTGAGCATGCGGCGATACCCACGAGGAATGCAGCGTCCAACCAGCACTAAAAGACTGCCCCAGAATAATCTGGTGCGTCTCCAGTATTAGCAGACGTCGCTACCCTAAAGCTCTGCAAGAGGTTTCAGCGGAAAACGACTAAATAATCTAGAAGGAGCAACTGCCTAGGTGTAATGTCATGTAATTACATTTAATGCAGAACAGGAACAAAGGCGTCGCTAAAGCCGAAAACATGCGCTCAATCAGGTCAATTCACACACACACACACACACACACACACACGGGCAGGATCTGTATATGCCTCCCTCTCCACGCGGTGGACAAAAGACGTCAACCTTTAAAGCGAAACATCCACTCATGATCCCTCCCCCCGCCCCCTTTCATCCGCCAAGCTTCCAGATGCAACCAGTATTCGTTTAGGGTGCACCTAAAGAGGTTGCATCGGTAAACATTGACACAACTCGCTTTCACACCGCTGATAAATTCGCTAAACTTGAGGTCGCGTCCTTTAACATGCCGGTGGAATGTTTGTGATTTATTATCGTCCTCAGACTTCCATCTCGTGTGTCCCTAACCCTGAGGGTCAAGCTTCCAAAATGTATTGACATTGTAGCACTTGAAGGCCAAGCTCATACATCTCGAGATGATGGCGGTTTTCACAGCAGGAAGTGGAGACTCGTCCAAGATCACGTCTTTAGTGCTATGCAGTTGAAATAGGCGGCTTTTTTGTTTTGTTTTCTTTTCTTTTCTTTTTTCTTTCTTTCTTGTTGTTTTGTTCTGTTCTGTTCTGTTATGTTATGTTATGTTGTGTTGTGTTGTGGTGTGTTGTGTTGTGTTGTGTTGTGTTATGTTGTGTTGTGTTGTGTTGTGGTGTGGTGTGGTGTGGTGTGGTGATGTGATGTGATGTGATGTGATGTGATGTTATGTTATGTTATGTTTTGTCTTGTTTTTTTCAGATGACTGCAAAGTTGATGGTGAATCCAAATGATTTACGTGCCGTCTGTAAACGTCTTTGCTAAGCCAGCTTGTAACAGGTTTGCTCGAGAATGAGCCTGTATGCTCTAAATGCTCTGTTTTGAAGATCAGCACAGCTCCTAATGCGATACATTGTTGTTTACGTGTTGCTCCAGCCCCCGAACATTCAGATCCTACGACTGTTGTTACACTACTGGAGCGCTCAGTGTGGTCGCCGCGTTATCGACTACTGTACGCTTCTGTTGGCTCAGTGCCAGAATTACAGACGCTGTCACTGTCCAGGTGTGATGATAGACACCACGAAAACAGCTCAGAATGATCTGTGAGCATAAGCATGGTAGCATTAGCCCCTAAAGTATAAAGGTATGTGTGGACGGGGACGAGTTGGGAGGGGGGGGACTCAAAGACGGTGGGACTGGTGGAAACGTCCTGTAAACTGAATAGGTATGATAATTCCAGTCGAAAATGTTCCAATCGTCCAGCTTAGTTACCCAACTCACCCACGGGAATCTTCACACCCCACCCCACTCACCCCGAGCCATTCGCATACACGTGTTTACAGTAACAAACACCTGTTTTTAAACCTTTTTTTTTTTAAACGCCAAAATACTGGCAGAGAAGTGTGACGTAGCGAACGTGTTCCGGGTCCTGACCGCAATTCGGAAGAGCTGAGCTGAAAGAAATTGCATACATACAGCTGTGGTCACAAATGTACGGCAAAGCCGGACAGCCCCAGTCAGTACTCAGAGTTATTCTTTCTGCTCGGGCGCATATGCTTCCAATGGGAGCGTGTTCTTACGGTTTAATCGGTTGTGTTAAATGCTGGTCGTAACTGCGAATCCAGCAGAGCAGATCTCTCTCTCTCTCTCTCTCTCTCATCGGTGGGGGTAATGCAAGTGCGTGTTGTTGCCTTTACTGCCACAGTGGTTTAACTGAAGCGTGACATGTGATGTGTGTTTTTGTCACTTGATCTTCAGCTGGGCCGTACAACTTCTTGGTCACTCAAAAGAATGCAAGGGGAACAAAATCTCTCTCTCTCTCTCTCTCTCTCTCTCTCTCTCTCTCACACACACACACACACACACACACACACACACACACACACACACACACACGTATGATGCGAAAATTGTTTCAAAACGTATTCGAACATACTACTGTGACATTTTCTGTCAGGCTGCTCACAATAAATGCCAAGCTCATCATGTCGGGAGTTTTGTTTGGTTTTGGGAGTTTTTTTTGTTCCTTTGTTGTTGGTTTTTTTGTTTTTTTTTGGGGGGGGGGGTTGTTGTTGTTGTTGTTGTTGTTGTTGTTGTTGTTGTTTGTACATTGTATTTTGTTCATTTGTTTTGGTCTTTTGTCGGGGTTGGGGGTGTTTGTTTGTTTGTTTGTTTGTTTGTTTGTTTGTTTGTTTGTTTGTTTGTTTGTTTGTTTGTTTGTTTGTTTGTTTTGTTTTGTTTTGTTTTGAGGGTTGTTTTCTGTTGTTGATTTTTGGATGGGGAGGGTTTGGGTTTTTGGTTGGGGTTTTTTTGTTTGTTTGTTTTGTTTTTGGTTTTGTTTTGTTTTGTTTTGTTTTGTTTTGTTTTGTTTTTTTGGGGGGATGGGGGGATTCTTTTTCTTAGAACTTTTTTTCAGATGCCCAAGGAAGCGGGCCATCATCCTCAGTCATAGCAAACTTTGTCAGCAAGAGATGAGTCAGTAAATTCTTGCACGCAAGTCGGGAGGTCAAATCGTGCTATAGATAGATAAAACAAACTACACATTAAATTTGCCTCTCTCTCTCTCTCTCTCTCTCTCTCTCTCTCTCTCTCTCTCTCTCTCTCTCTCTCTCTCTCTCTCTCTCTCTCTCTCTCTCTCAGTCTTGTTTCTTTTTAATTACATTTACGTCTCGGCTTTCGCTTGCTTCGGAAAGTTCAGCGCTGTTGATAACTTCAGACGTATTTGCATACGTTTCTCCAAAAACTGACATTGCCTGTTTTATTTCCTTGTTAGGAAATTAGTTATGCTTCGCCGTTTTCTGGTACTGCAGAACTGATTCAAACTGACTCTCCGAATCTCAGGACTTCCCACCATATTCACAGAGTGTGCGTAATTTCATTGTCCCTGACGCCAGCGATGTGAAAATGGCAACAATACGTGCTCGACACACAGCAGCTGAGGGTGAGCCGGGACGGAGGGGGGTAGGGGGAGGAGGGTGTGTGTGGGGGGGGGGGGGGAATCGGAGGGGATTTCAGGGGAATGAGTAGTAAACAGGAGACGTTGGAACGTCAAAAGTCGGTCAGTGCCAGCGCCACCTAGGAGGTTTGAGGGGGTGGGGGAAAGGTGTGGGTGGGAGTGAGAAGGGTTTGTCTTTTAAAAAAATCCTCCCATTTCTCAACATTAATAATGCAAATGAAAATTGCTTGTTTTAAGCCTGTTAAATGCTCTCTTCTTTCCTGTTAAAAACTTTGAAGGCGTGTAAACACAGTTTTTCGTCACAGAAAAGGCATCTTCTCTTTTCTAAACATTAATTAAGCAAAAAAACTTGTCAGAATCTTGTATTCTTTCCTGTTAAGTCTCTGAAGGCGAGTAAAGACACGTTTCGGAGACAGACGTTACAGACCCAGGTTAATTGCTCGCACGCCAGGTCAGTTTTTACACCCCCCCCCTCCACCACCACCTCCACCCACCCACCCACCCCACCTTCCAAACCCCCTTCCCGCTTCCAGCACTCCCCTTCCCCTTCACAAAAGTTTGGAGACACGCCTTTCTGAACTGAATTAAACTGTCGCCAGAAAATGATGAAAATCCGCCCACTTACAAAAACCTGCGCGGTTGGAGCACGCAGCTGTAAAAATGCGATCTAAACGACAATTTTTTTCAGACACAAAAAAGCTACACACCCAGCCCACACATGCCCGGTCTTGAAACCAGCTCAATTTTTTTTCTTTCTTTAAGGGCAAAAACTCTCTTCCTCTTTTTTCAGAGGGAGACAACTCCACCTACATGAACTGGGGTATTATTAACCCATTCACGCTTACCACCAAAAAAAAAAAAAAATGGCATTAGTACACACTTTTTGGAAAACGACTCGTTTTGCTGGTTGAAGCGGTTCTATGTTCAGGGGAAGCAATGTGTTTTGTGGCATTTTGTGACATTCTTTTAGTATTGCTGTGGTTGGCAGAGCTGCAGGCCGAGGGACACAAATACACAGGGCCTTAAAATGCCTATATATTCCCTATTAGCTGCAGGCGTCATGGTCACCCCTAAAAATGCTTTTCATCTAGAAACAATTACTACCATGAACAGACCACTCAAATGCACGCACCCGACAGGGGTTTTAAAAAAAAAATTAATATTTTCTTTCCGCTCAGGCCTCACTGGAGTATAATACTTTCTGTGTAGGCCAGAGAGGCAGTTCGCACAAATCCGCTTGTCTCACTTGTGTCCGACCTCTTTGCAAAAAATCCCAGCTTCACTGCCAGCTTGCCTCTTTTTGTGACCGCCTGGCATGCACCTGGGCCTACAAAACACAAAATTCACGAAAATCACGCTTTTGAATGACAACAAAAATCACTACAGACTAGCCGCGCACTCGCCAAACAGGGTACCCCCAAATAAACACCAAACACTTAACACCTAACACCATGGTCAGTTTGTGTCCATACGCCTGCACAGCCTCTTAGCATTTAACCCTCTCTATACTGACGCTACCATCATATGTGACCCGTTCTCGCGAAAGGGACCGTAAGTCGCGCTAGGTCGAACGCCGCTACGGGCGAAAAGAGTGCCGGGGGTCAGTATGGCCGCCTTGTGAGTAGCCAACTTCAACTGCTGATATCTCTTGCAATTTTAGTAGTACAGCTTTCATTCTTATATTGAATTAAACTGCATAACCAGTAGATTGCAGTAACATACATATCTCAAAATTGATAATTTTCGACTTATGGTCCCTTTTGTGAGCACGGGTCACATATGACCAAACCGCCATCTTTAGAGGGGAGCCGGTGTAGCATCCGGTCCGGTCCCCCCTCTGAAGTAGTCCCCCGGGGGACCAATTCGTGGCAAAAACTGCTCTATAATGGTCCCCCCCTTAGACATCCAGCCTCGTTTTCGACTGGTCCCCCTGGGCGATTTTGGTCCCCCCTCGCATCCAAAATAGGCCCCCTCTCGAACTGGTCCCCCTCTTTTCTAACCAATGTAGAGCTATGTCAGTATTTATTTTTAACTTTATTGTTACAAAACTTTATTGTCCCCAAAAGCACAGGGCCATAGGAACATTTTTTTTTCTTTTTTTTTTCCCGATTTATGTGCTTGTTATTTTTGTGTGTGTGAGATATATTTGTTTGGTTGTGTTCTTGTTTCTTTCAGTTGTTTTTTTGCATTGGTTGTTTTTTGCTGTCCACATTTCCTGTCATTTTTTTAAAACTGGAAATAGCATTTAGAGAATAACATCAAAGACCAAGTATCTAATATTTTCTATACAACGCCATAGAAAAATATTTCTTCAAAATTAAGTAAGTGTCCATGACATGAAAACTAGTTGCCACCTTTGGCTTTCAGCGTACTTCAAGTAGACAGTCAAGACTGAGTACCAGTGTCTCAAATCATGACCCTTGAAACAACAAAAACAGCAGAAGACTAACAGTTCTGGTCTAAGGAGTGACACAAAAAACAGGAGCAAAGTGATGTCCAAGATTCATTATATAAATTACTCTGTCTGTTTTCAATGGGGCCGATTGCCAAACTGGCCCGTATTTCAGCCACCTAGGTTGTCGGCCTGGAGCCTCTCTTGTGAACACATACACGGGCGTGTCCAAGAGGGTGGCTGCAGCAAATATCTCAACCTCGGTGGCCCAAGTACGGAATGAATTGTCGTGTACTTATAATTATAGGCATGTTTGACACGAGTCACGTGACGTGTCAAGAAGCGTGGCGACCGTTTTCTCATCCCACAAAAAAAATAAATAAAAGAAAAGAGAAAACAAATCTAAACTTTTAAAAGTGATTTAACTTCGTAGATTTGCCGTTCTATGTAGCCTATACTTTTGTTTTTTAGTGGCAACCGTTTCCTCATCCCACAAAAAAAAAAGAAGAGAAAATAAAAAAAACAAAAGTATAGGCTACATAGAACGGCAAATCTACGAAGTTAAATCACTTTTAAAAGTTTAGATTTGACACTGTAACCTTGACCCAGTTCAAGATCATCTTGAATAACATCTCTGTACAAAAATGAAAATAATTATACATATAACGAAAGAGGTGTGTGTGTGTGTGTGTGTGTGTGCGCGTGTGTGTTTGCGTGCGTGCGTGCGTGAGTGAGTGTGCACGCGTGCGTGCGTGCGTGCATAATGTGTGTGTGTGTGTGTTTGAGAGATGGGGGGAGGAGAGAAAGTGTGGGGGGCGAGAGAGAGAGAGAGAGAGTGAGAGAGATCCAGAGTCACGTTTTCTACTGAGTTGACACACACTATAACAATAAAGTTAAAAATAAATACTGACATAGCTCTACATTGGTTAGAAAAGAGGGGGACCAGTTCGAGAGGGGGCCTATTTTGGATGCGAGGGGGGACCAAAATCGCCCAGGGGGACCAGTCGAAAACGAGGCTGGATGTCTAAGGGGGGACCATTATAGAGCAGTTTTTGCCACGAATTGGTCCCCCGGGGGACTGCTTCAGAGGGGGGACCGGACCGGATCCTACACCGGGATGGCCGAATGGTAGAGCGTTGGACTTCTATTGCTCGGGCTGTGAGTTCGTATCCCGGCTGAGACCAAATATTTGTCCTGGCTTTTTCATCGTTGCCCCGTCATTGATGTCACCCGCCGTATGTGGTGGAAAAGGACGTTAAACCCTCAAACACCAACCCCACCCGCCATCTTTAGCCGCTCTTATTACCGCGTAAAAACATGAAACACGAGCACAACGGTAACCAACGAAAACAGATTCCGTTTCAATGGGAGATCTGAGGGTTCTGTCTGGGTACGTTTCCCCCCCCCCCCCCCCCCCCCCCCCCCCCCCCCCGCCCGCTTAAGAAATACTCAGCCCTGAAAATTTGAAAATAAATGTAAACGCAATTCTAAATTCCGAAACTTGAATTGCTGAACTGACCCCCTCGCAACACGTGATTGTAATGTGTTCATGTCTAGTCGATCTGTGAGACAACGTGTGTGATTCGTGGGTGCGTGTTAGGTGTTGGCTTTGAGCCGATTCAAGGAGCTCGGTACAGCGCCTACATCGTACACAGTTACTATTATTATCACTAGTAGTAGTAGTAGTAGTAGTAGTAGTAGTAGTAGTATCATTATTATTATTATCATCATCATCATCATCATCATCGCTCATCTTCTGAGAAACTATTAAAAATAAACCGTGTCAGTCTGAAAACGTATGGCCAACGTTCCTTCAGTTACTCTGCTCCCCAAATCTGGAACTCACTGCCCGTCTCCCTTAGGAACCTCCCTACTCTGTCACAGTTCAAGGCACACCTTAAAACCTATCTGTTTCAGCAAGCTTTCCACTAAAATTTTTACTGTATCCTCCCCTGTATCCCACGTCCGCCGTGTGTGTGTGTGTGTGTGTGTGTGTGTGTGTGTGTGTGTGTGTGTGTGTGTGTGTGTGTGTGTGTGTGTGTGTGTGTAGCGCGCACTGAGTGCTCTCTTGGGCAGACTTTCTGCGCCATATAAGAACAATTTATTATTATTATTATTATCAGCAGCAGTAGCATTATTATTATTATTATTATTCACGTTCATCCAAAAACGAAATATTAGCCATAAATGGGTTAAGATGAACGCCACAACCTGCACTGTACAGCATGAGGTCTTTAATGAGGAGCGCGTCACAGGGCATGTCAGTGTCTCCGGAAAGAGGCAATCCTCAGGCAGGCTGCAGATTCCCGCACATCCCGCCCCACTTTTCCAAACGGTTTCGGCCGGAAGTAACAAATGTCGTGGCCTCACGGGATATCATCTGGAGAATTGCAGCAAATTCCAACCACATTTTTTTTTTTCCTCCCTGAGTGCTGACAGATTTGCTGAACAGAGCAACATTTCGTTTTACTTATCTTTCTTCTTCTCCCTTCTTCCACCTTGTTGCAAGACACTTTGTCTGGTTTTGTTTTGTTTTGTTTTGTTTTGTTTTGTTTTTAAGAAAGTACAGCCTATACATTTTCAACACAATTCGCGTGCAAACGAGAGCGCGCGTGCATGCATGCTGGTGAATGCGTGAGTCTAGATGAAATGGACGTTCTTTTCCTGCCTGAAGAAAGTGGGGGGGGGGGCTCGGGGGGGGGGCTCGGGGGGGGGGGGCTCGGGGGGGGGGGCTCGGGGGGGGGGGTACAGAGGAGACTCGGAGAGAGAGAGAGATAGGGCGTGCGTGATTCCAGATGAATAAGGAGCACCTCGTCTGCGTGATTCATGGCTGGGTGTGTGGGTGAGCCTGAGTGGGTGTTCGTGTGAGCTTGACAACACGCGAGCGCAAATGGCTGTGGGCGTATAGATCAGCTTTATTACCAGCTCACTACAAAATGTCGTGCTAGATACCGCTATCATAATCAGGAAGACTGAACGCACGCTTTCGTGACATCAGTGGCTTTTCCTTTGCATCAACAGCAAATTAGCTGGGTCATCTCTAGTCATGATGTCCCTCGATGACATGAAAACGCTCCATGAAAATATACACCTTAGCCCTACAAGCTACAGCGCGTGCGTGTCTCAGTGGAAAATGTCCATCGCCAACACTGCAAGCAACAAAAGCTTGACGGTAAAGAAAAGTCTTCAGATGAAATTTAAATAGCTATTTGCGCTCGCGTATTGTACACACACAGAGTCCATTTATACATAATTTTATAGATATAGAATACAGGTGCACCACGGAAGTCGGTCAATTTGCTTCCTCCACCAACAGTGCCACCCACAGAATAAAACCACTCGTAAAGGGACAGTATCGAGGCTGCATCCACATAAACTTGCCATCTTTCGCGACTCTGTGATAAACGTGTGAACTCGTGTACCAGCCATGTTTATAGAGGAACGTTGGTCAACATTCGTCAGTCAGTAAACTCCCTCAGGGCATCTTCCATCATTCCTTCCCGTCATTATTTGAGAGTCAAGATCGCAGCAGTGTTCCTTACAGCTTTCAAAACTGAGGGTCACTTTGACCCTTTCTGTCAAATTCTGAGGGTCATTTTGTAAAATCAAAGGGTCAGACCCAAGTAGGAAAATGTTGGTTCGACCGGATCCATTGTTTACAAAATTGTCGGAGACGACATGTGCTTTATGAATTGGAAAACGCAGCAGTAGGGCACTTAATTCTCTGTTGTTTCCAGTTCCAGCGACCGTCTGAGGTGTTTTTGTTTTACCTTCGATTTTCAAGTCTTGAAAACAGTTCGTCACAAATCTCTGCGTCAGATTCTGAAATCTTGCGTAAACGACGCACATAATTATGTGCGTAATAAGGAGTAGTCCGTACTGGGCAGGATTTCTCAGCGAATGAATCCACATTTTCTGGCGGGGAGTCGGTACAGGCAAATGGTAGAGCGTTGGATTTTCAATGCTCGGCTCGTGAGTTCGAATCCCGGCTGAGGCCAAATATTTGTGCTGGCCTTTTTCTCGTTGCCCCGTCTTTAATATCACCCTCACGTGGTGGAAAAGGACGTTAAAGTCCCAAACACCCATCCCACCCACCCACATTTTCTGGCGTTCATTTTGGATGGCCTTTGGAGTAGTACATGGCATATATAGTGTGTTTGGTAAACCAGTCGCCAAAGTTTTTTCTAGAATAAGTTTCGTAAAACTGTGATTTCGTGCATATTTCTTGGAAATAAATGTTCGAAAACATGTGACCTAACTTTTTTTTACAGCCATGGGTTTGATTGTGAAACAGCTGTCGACCTCGGCATAAGCGAAAATTCTGGCGAAGATGCGCGCGCATGCATTCCAGTCGCATGCCAGAATTTTGTTGTTTTACCAATATTCAGTGACTTCTTTAGTCAGTTTATCATTCAGTCACTACTCCAGGAGGCGCGGTCACGAAACATCGAAAAACCAGATAACTTCATTACTTAATGTCGGTGTTAACAATTGCCTGTGTTATTTGACAGTTCAGTGGGCATTTTCTTTTATACACATTCAGTCGATGTCTAGATCCCTCTCCGCCGTCAAGCCGATTTCTGTTCCAGTTAGCGAAACAGTTAGATGAGGCGAACCAAGGTTCAGTGCATTCTCTGGTAATCCACTGTGTTACGGTCTGGATGACTTGGCTTGTACGTAACTGCAATTTTCTAATCCGATAATTATCAAAACGAGCACATGGAATTCCGTTTATTGTGCAGTTTGTGAGACAAAAGGACTTTTTTTATCTGGCACCCAGTGACGTCTTATCTTGCACTCTATTACCTTCTACCGAACGAAGGGAACGTTTTCATGGCTTCTTGCAGCCGGTTCAACTGGGGGCAGAACTGTCCCTCGGGAAATGAACTAGTTTTAAAAAACCAGTAGGTTCCCGTATCCCTCCCACCTTCCGCACGTTCTGGGCAGAATTTAGCCCTGTATAATTATATTCACACACGCACACGCACACACACACACACACACACACACACACACAGCATCACTATCAGCATGCCAAATTTGGTGTCTGTGCTATTTGTAGATTCTGAGAAAAGGCCAATGTTAAGGTTTACTGCGCACACACACACACACACACACACACACACACATGCACACACGCACGCACGCGCACACACACACACACACACACACATGCACGCACGCACGCACGCACGCACACACTCTGTGACACACGCCACGCGCTAACACTTAAAGGAAGATAACGCTTTCGCATTTTAAATGTGACTTTGCAATGTGCAGAAAGCCATACCATGGCTCACTTTTACGAGGGCACATTCTATCTGTACACTTTAGATGAGGAAGCGTTGAAACTTCGGAAAGTTATCTCCCCTACCCGAAGGCGAACCTGCCGAAACCGCTGTCTTTATCACAGAATATTTGTTTGTTTCTTCTGTTGTGCAAATTATGTGGCCATGTGCCATGTGCTTAGAACTGCAATATCCGGTGTCTGCCTAACATAGCACGTTTAAGAAGAACATAGCTTAGCCCGACCAATCCTAGCCCTCGCTGATGGTCCAATGGATCCCTCACTATGGAAGAAGGGGCAACTCAGCATCGCTTCGGTACAGACCGACACCAAAATAATAATTACCTCAACGTAAAGCATAGGGTTTTGTTTTTTTCTTTTTTCTTTTTTTTTCTTTTTTTTTTTTTTTCTTTCAATGGGAAAGCGTTTGCCTTCTGCGGAGCTTCATGCATCGCTTTTCCACGTCACAAAGGGTTTTTGTCCCATCCCCCCCCCCCCCCACCACCTCCACCCGTCCAAGTAATCGATGTCCTCAGGAGATCATTATTTGTCCGGGGATTTCCCCTTATCTGTTTTGTCCATGGCCAAGCCAGGGCTAAAAACGTTGTTGTCTTGAGGGCTACGTATTTCCAGCCCATTCTGTCGGAAGGGGTGTTTCCGGATCACTAGCTAAGTCTCAAGTTCTGTCGGGCGTAGATTTGTTGCTTACCTGACGCTTACCCTGCTCGTACATCTAGACATGCAAACACGCGTCGGTCGACCATCACAGTAGCTTTGTGTCAATACACTCCACAATCCACCCAGCGCTTAATCATTGCCCGGAGACGTCGCTCACTAAAACCAAGGCCAGGGGGTCGGCAACCGTTTTAGATCGACGGCGCGAGTAATTGGTAGCCTGAGGTGCGGTGGCCAATTATAGACAGCGATATTCACCGCCCCTCCTCCTCCTCCCCCTCCGGCCCTTCGGGCTGTTGATCACAGCAAGATTACGTTCTCGTGTATCGCAGGCATGGGGGAAGCGTCATGCATGCAGAGATTCAGGACCAGTAGCTGGAAGAATTGCATGAGCTCCGCATGAAGTACCTTCCATCGGCATCGGTTTCTTCTTCTTCTTCTTCTTCATCTTCGGAGAACAGCGAAGGGTTCTTGATAAACTGACTCGCCGTATGGATTCAAGATCGTCTTGCTTTTATCTCAGATATGCTGCATTTTATCTCAAAGATGTTGATCTGTATTCGAGGACCACTCGAGACTTTCTCGCGGACAAGCTGCCAGTATTTCGGTCGGTCTGGAAGCGATGCACAACACGCTAAACCTGCAATTTCAATGGGTAACGGAAATTGCAAAATCATGCACGTTGACGCCTGTTGACTAAAAGAAGGACGTTACTGGAAAGTGTGATTATCTGAAACCTCAGTATGTGCGTCCAGCATAGAGGGAAAAAAGTGTTTGCTGAATGCGTGAAATCTGTGTCTTGTTAAAACTGTTAGATGTCTCAGATCAAAACGTCAGAAGTCTGAATCTAGATCAGGTTCAGCGTGGTATTGTACCGCAATGTGTTTTGTTAAATATAGTGACTAGTGCCCCCCGCACCCCCAACCCCCAACCCCAACCCCCAACCCCCAACCAGCAAACAAAGTCCCACAGAAAACCTGATTTCGTCAGTATTACAGGTCGCGCAGCCGATAAAACACACGGGATGTACTCCCATGCTTGAAGTGCCCCGGGTCTAAGCAGCTTGAGGATAGAAGTATCCTGGGTCCATGCAGCTCGAGGCTAGAAGTGCCGAGGAGTCACACGAGCCCATGTGGCTTATTACACCGCTTTCAAACAAGAAAAGGTAATGACTAAACTGAGTAGCCGTTTAATCACAAACACTTATACATGTATCACAATCAGGCTATGGCTTCGCGAGTGGTTTTTACCCCTCTCTCTCAGGGCGCTTCGTATGACTCTTACAACGTTGATGCGTATTTCATTTTCTTTTCTTTTCTTTTCTTTCTTTTTTTTTCTGCCCCAACTCTCTGCCAGTTCCAGCTCCAAGTGTTCCTTCCAGGTCATGGGTGGAATCCACGGAGGACTCGAAAGCTGGGGCAATTTTTGTAATGCATGATGATGGAGATGAGGCTGATGGTAAGATGATGCTATGGAGGTCCGTGTGGTTTGGGACTATGGGACATTCCACGCTTCCTGTCATAAATATCCCGGCGTTACCCAGGCCCGGGAACCACGGCACCTATGGTGCCGGCCGTGTAATCATCCACCTCATAAGACGTGTCATACTAATGGAAGCACCCCCAAATTCGCACCGGTGAAGTGGGTGGATCTCGGCTGTGTGGCAACAGCCTCCCCACTGGGCCCATAGCACGTCCGCTCGGGTAGGAGCCGACATAGGTAGGAAAAATCCCGCTTGCCTCGGCTGGGACTCGAACCCGGGTCTCCCGGTCCATAGTCCGAAGTGCTAACCCACTACACTACGGGGACCGGTATTTCATTTCCGCTATCGCAGAACGGATTGTGCCAAGAGCAAAACGGTTGCATTAAAGGTTGAAGTGAAAAGGTTAGCCGAGGCGACTAACTTGTGTTTTAAAAGTCACCGACAAAATATACAACTCGGTCAAATTTCCCTTTCCCCTATACCGCCAACGCCGAAGTATTTTCTACGAAATTAAGAAATGTTTGACTGCTTGTCTTGGCATGAACATCTGACCTTTTTTAGAATGAAAAAGAGAGCCGTTTAAAACGTTTACAATAGCGACTTAAACGACCCCCAGATACTAAATCTCAACTCCAAAAGCTTAGGTAGATATTACAACAACAAGAAAAATGCGACTGACTTTGTAGTGACCGTAAATGACCTTTTGAGTCAATAAATGGTTCTTCTCTCCGAGAATGGTGAACTAGAAAGCAGTAGGGTCAACAATATCTGTCTTACCGGCCCCCGTAGTGTAGTGGTAGGCACTTCGGACCATGGACCGGGAGACCCGGGTTCGAATCCCAGCCGAGGCAAGCGGGATTTTTCCTACCTAGGTCGGCTCCTACCCAGAGCGGGTGTGCTATGCGCCCGATGGGGAGGCTGTTGCCACACAGCCGAGTTTCACCCACTTCACGGGTGCGACTTTGGGGGTGCTTCCCTTAGTATGACACGTCTTAGTATGCCGTAGTTCCCGGGCCTGGTTAATGCCGGGATATTTATGACAGGAAGCGTGGAATGCGGCCCTGTCCCGCAGTCCCAAACCACATGGATCTCCATAACATCATCTTACTAACATCCTCATCTCCATCATCATGCATAATAAAAATTGCCCCAGCTTCGGAGTCCTCCGTGGGTTCCACCCATGTCCTGGGAGGAACACCACTGGAGTTGGCAAAGAGTTGGGGCAGCAAAAAAAAACAACAACCAATATCTGTCTTCAAAATAGTTCAGGCTTCAGTACTTCCGTGACGCAGCTGTTTCTCACTGCCTGTAAATAAAGGTGAAGAATTAATGAAGGTTTAAGTCTTTTCTAGAAAGGTCAAAATGAAGTGCTCTCTCTCTCTCTCTCTCTCTCTCTCTCTCTCTCTCTCTCTCTCTCTCTCTCCAGTTGCAAGATGTGTCTTCAGGAACTGGAAATGGCACACTTTTTACATTTGAAAGGGAAGAGGAACATCCTTTTCTTTTGTCTTGTTCCTATTTAAAATAAACATCTGAAGTAAAACGTGATCTTTCTAAACCCTTTCAACAGGTTTATCTTTCTTCCACCACCTGAGCGTCCCAACAACAAAAAAAAGGTCTCTGCATTGCGGTTTTCATATTCTGGTTACAGTTGCCATTAGGACTGCTTGCGCCTGGGTCATTTTGCAGCTCACTTCCGTAATGCAGAAATCATTCAGGCTTGCGATTTGCGCTCTAGTTATTTGTCGGTCTTGTTGTAATTTTATCTCGTAAAAGCTGTGCTCTGACATGTCAACACACAAGCAGAAAAGCATGTGTCATTTTTGTTTTGGTTTGTTGTTGTTGTTGCTGTTGCTGTTGCTGTTGCTGTTGTTGTTGTGGTTGTGGTTGTTTTGTTTTGTTGGGTTTTTTTTCTCCTTTTTTTTCTGTTTTTGTGGTGGCTGTTATTGTTGTGTTTGGGTTTGGTTTGGGTTTGGTTTGGTTTGGTGTATGTCAGTTAAAGCTCGGTAAAGAAAAAAAAAACTTTATCCCTATCACTTGCAATCTCAGAGCGGTCTACAGGGCTGCGGCAAAACAATCATCATACCACCATCCATAAACTGAAACTAATGGACCACGTCCAGGAGTATCTGCATCACGTCGGCTTCAATGCCAGTATGCAAGACCACAAGCACCAGGAATGTACGGCCTGACGTGGAGTATAGCCGTCTATTCTCCGGTAGCGGAGATTGTAAGTTGCACTCCGGCACTGTGAAACACGTTGCCTGCGGGGCGTATGTGCACATGCACCGAAAACGATCAAAAACCCCGCTACAGTACCCGTCCAGTAATTTCCTGTGTCAGTAGGTAGTCAGTTGTTTTTTGTTTGTTTGTTTTTTTTTTTTTTTGGTTTTGTGGGGGTTTCTTGTTGTTGGGTATTTTTTTCTGTTGGTGAATGGGGTTCGAGGGGTGAACAGACCTCACAAAATGAACATAGTTTCAGGCTCGTCTCGTTTGGATCAAGGGAATGCGTGACGTTCAAGTTTCACCAGTGTATGTCTGTCCACCGTTTGTAAAATGTGCGTGAGTGTCGGTGAGTGATTGGCGCACGAGTTTTATTCTAAAGAAATGCGCCCTACAAATTCCATTTATTATTATTATTATTATTATTATTATTAAGTGCTTCCTCTCGATACGCACGGGCTAACGGGGTATTTTGTGTACACTCTGGTGACTGGTGAAGACCGACGCTCGTTCCTCAAGAATGGAGACATTAGAGTCGGCCGAGCTGTCGGTCAAGCGGCGTGTGCCATGTAGCGTGACTTTTGATTAAACAGACTCCCTGACTCCGTCACAGTAGTACTGTCAGCAGAGTGAGGAAATTATTTTCTTTGAAGTTCAGTTTCTGTCGGTGGATGGGGTTCGAGGGGTGAACAGGCCTCACAAAATGAACACACTTTCCTCGTCTCGTTTGGATCTAGGGAATGCGTGACGTTCCGGATGAAACCAAGATTTAAATCTTAATTCTGCCTTTGCTCAAGATCATGAGAGCAGGATGGACAGATGCGGCAATAATAATAATAATGACAGTACTTATATAGCGCGATAATTTATCAGATGATAACAGTTCTACGCGCTTAAAAAATGCGTATAGAAAGAAATATATATACAAAAATTTACAAACCCATAAGGTCAGGGCGCGCACGCACACACACACACACACACACACACACACACACATACACACACACACACACACACACACACATACACACACACACACGCACACATACACACATACACACACACACACACACACACACACACACACACACACACACACACACACACACACACACACACACACACACACACGATGCATACCAGAACACTCAAGTGGTGTTAGGGGCAGAAAACAGGTGGGTTTTGAGGTTTTTCTTGCAAGTTTCAAGGGAGGGTGCTTGGCGGAGTGAATAAAGGAGAGAATTCCAGACTAAAGAACCAGTGTAGGGGAACGCTCTGGTGCCAACGGTGGAAAGTCTAGTGCGGTGAATCTTGTGGATAAGAGTGTCAGCTGAAGACCGGAGGGAGCGTGACGGAGTGTAGAGTTGGATCGGTTCAGACAGGTAGGATGGGGCAGATTAAAGCATATATATACGTCAGTTGAGGAAAGTGGCTTGAAGACCTCATATCCAATTATTTGCAGCTTTTCTTTTATTCGGTCAGCTTTCTTCCGTGTCATTAGTTGACTCACCTAACAAAACGAAATCTTGCCACTCATTAGTGACGTGTGCACTGCCTCATCAACACCATAAGGAAGTTTTCTAATTAGATGGGCTAATTGTCAATCCCGTCTGTCTGCCTTTCTTTCGGGGAGCCGGGGTGGCCGAATGGTAGAGCGTTGGACTCGTGTCGGGTGGGGTCAAATATTTGTGCTGGCTTTTTCATCGTTGCCCGGTCTTTGATATCACCTGTATGTGGTGGAAAAGGACGTTACATCTTTCTTAATTCCTTTCAGGGTTTTACCACTACGTCACACGTCGACCCAATTTTCCTCTGCCTGTTCCTTGATACAACCTGTCCGGTCGACAAAAGAATGAAAAGCCTGACAAAAGAATGAAAAGCCTGAATAAACACCCATCTGACCAAGCCACCCACCCACGCACACTGTAGCAGCAGGAGTCACGAAGTGAAACCAGAGCGGTCCCTGGAGGTACAGGTCACACAAACAAACAGAAGAAAAAGGACTGCTAAAAACAGAACTGTAGACAAGTGACAATTCACCCCTCAGGATTCCACGCAGCAGCTGCATTTTGTTTTGTGAAACCTTGTAAAGGCGCTTGCCAATTTTCTTCACATCCCTTCTATTTAAAAAGAAAAGAAACACGATAAACTAAACGGAAAAGTGACACCCGCAGGGATAAACAAAAACGGTTCGTCAATCCGTCCAATGGTAAGGGTGTTGTCGTTGTTGTGACGTCGCGGCCTACTTTGACACGAACTGTGAGAGCTGGAATGGTACTGTACGTGGCCGTGGTTTCCACCGGACAGAATCCGACAACCCGCTGAAGCTGATCTTATAGCTTCACTAAATTCCACAGTTAGACGTATTTAAATATTGGACTGGTTCAACTCCCTACCACTACGATCAGGTCTTAACACATTTCTACCGTGGACGAGTACCCCACGTTGTTGTTGTTGTTGTTGTTGTTACTTTTTCCGGTTTTGGCCCTGTATGCGAAAATCAGGCAAGATTAACGGTTCCTTAACGGTCCTTACTGCAGCAAACATGAGTATAATCAAAGTGCAACAGTCCCACTGAGCCAAATTTTAAATTAATTATGATTTTTGTGTGTGTGTGACGCCACTGGAGCACAAGCCCAAACTCACTTGGTACGTTAGTTAGTCAGTTGTTTAGGGCCTAACGCCGCGCGAGCAACAACAAAGACTAATTCACGGCTATTACTTGGTAGGAATTGAGTTAAAGAATGTGAGAAGAACTAGACGTCCTCAGCGTCTAGTACACGGTCTATAGCCACTAAATACACTTCAATTTAGATTTATGGGAGCTGTGGGATTCTTACACAACCGGCATTTTATTGATTCCTGCCTCAAGACCAGTTTCTGGATCACTTGCGATCACCCTCAGCCAGAGCTCAATCGAGATGCACAAGGACGCATACGTTTACTCCATTACGATTTATTTATATACCAGCGGAAGGAGCTGGTTTCACAGTTAGTTCTGGACATTCAGAAGCTGAAGAGGAATGAGTGGTTAAAATGAGACGCTTTCTAATGATGTACGTCTGTGTTCTCTCTCTCTCTCTCTCTCTCTCTCTCACACACACACACACACACACACACACACACACACACACACACACACACACACACACACACACACACACACACACACACGATGATGCATATGCAACTGAAGGTCAAGAAAGGAAAATAATGCACCGGGCCTCAATATGCCTATATATTCCCTATTCGCCTCAGGCATCATAGACACCCCTAAAAGTGCTTCAATCTAGACACAAAACTACCACGTACAGACCATCTGACAGGAGTGTTTAAAAAAAATGAATGTCTCCTTTCCGCTCAGGCCTCACTGGGGTAACGCAAGTCGTCTTTCTGTTTAGGCCACAAAGCCATTTCACTCAAATCTACTCACGTCACTTGTGCCCGAGTCCCAGCTTGACTGGTAGCTTGGCCTCTTGTTGCGGCCCCCCTGGCATGCACCTTGCCCTACAAACTGCACAAAATCACGAAAATCACGCTTTTTCATGACAACAAAAATCATTACCAACTAGCACACTCGCCAAACAAGGCTTTTCACATAAACACCGAACATGACCCCACGGTTTATTTATATCCTTACGCCTGAAGACCTGCTAGAGCGCTGCGGTGGTATAGTTCGCCCCACTGTGGCACTTGCACCTCGTGTAAATGCGCTGCGACCGTCTAAACACCACAGCGATTGCACCATTGCCATGAGGTAACCCCAACTCTAAACCTAACTCTAAACCTAACCCTAAACCGAACTAAGCAGGTGAACTCTACTAAATGAGCGTACGTAGCTAGTGTGTGGTGGTGGTGGAGCGTTGGACTCTCAATGCTCAGGGCGTGAGTTCGAATCCCGGCTGGGGCAAAATATTTGTACTGTCCTTTTTCACGGTGCCCCGTCTTTGATATCACTCATGTGTACGTGGTGGAAAGGACGTTAAACTCCCAAACACCCACCCAGATAGTATGTGGAGGTGACGAACTGATCAAGGGATACACTCACTGACAACGCCAAATGAAACTCTACTACGTGGAGAGTCTCTGCAAGGGAGACAACTGTCCGCTGTTTTTTGCTCGTCACGGATTGCATATGGACTGACCACGACCACCCTCTCAGACGCGTGGTCTGTCGCAGGTGGCGACTGACACCGCCCCAGGTGCCGCCAACGGGCTGCACTCTTCCAAACGGCGCCTCAGGATAGAAAACTAGTCACTCATTGCCCCGTCTAAATTGCGTTGTGTCCAGAGTACAGTGACTTTCCTGGCTGTCTGTACTAAGAAAAGTGTCGATAACGTGGAAAGTGTGAACCTACCGGAGTTGTCAGGAGCTGCAGTGAAAGTATATCCTGCTAGCTTGCTCCTTGCTGAAGACCAGTGACAGACATTTTCTTTCATCCATTTTATTGTTTAATAAAAGGTTGTATTATGTCTTAACGGCGCAGTAAAATCGTTCTACGGTACCAGTCCTTTTATCAATCGTCCACCAGGAACGTA
>JACVVK020000096.1:492500-500000 GCA_018292915.2 Batillaria attramentaria
GCATTCGATGTCACAAGTTTTGCATACGAATAAATATGTTTGAAATGTCATCATGGAACACTACCATGTGGTGCAACAGCTTACTTTGCTGTACTCAGTGTAAGTCTAAGATACCATGTACAGTTTGTCATTTACGAACTCGCCAAAGCACTCGAATTACGCTGACGAAGTTGTTTTGCAGTAATCCCGTGTTCACAGGATGACAAACCAACTGGGCGTGTAGTTACCAAGTTTCATGTGCTGTTCATCTTCTGCGAGCCGAATCTAATACTTTGAAATAGGATCTAGGTATGACCTTTTCCCAAGTTAACAGCAATGAGTCAGAGCATACGTGTAAAGATCTTCGTACGTGCTTAACTCAATTCCTGTGAAGTAAGTTTGGGGGTTGTGCACTAGTGACCTCACAAAAAAATCATCATTAATTGATGTCTGCATGGACTTAAATTTAGCTTAGTGGAGGAGTGAGTGAGTGAGTGAGTTTTTGAGGCTTAACGCCGCGCAAGCCACAAAGACTAGTACGCGGCCAAGTGTGTCTGCACTACGTGAAAAAAAAATGTAACGTTGGGCAACTGATGCAAACTGATCTACGGGGCAAATATAAGCCTAGGACATGCAGGAGACGCTGCACCTTCATGCTAATTTTTCGAACTCCCGGTTACAAAAAAAAGGGTAGAAAACAAATAACAATTACAACTAGGTAAAACAAAGATAAATACTATAGCTTAGTGGTGTTGTTGCACTGTGATTATACTCGTGTTTGCTGCAGTAAAAAGAGCCGTCAAGAAACCGTCAGTCCTGCCTGATTTTTGGATACAGGGTCAAAACCGAAAGAGTCAGATACGTTGGTTACTCGTGCGCGGTACGACATGTGCTAGAGCAGCATTAATTTAACACAATTTATATGAAACACTAGAAGTATTTGGTAAGCACACAGGGTATCTGTGCAAAGATCTTGAAACTTGCAGCAGCGTCCATAAACACAAAATATGTATAATGAACAGACTGCATCTGTTCAAATATTTGGTAATGGTGACAACAAGCATAATGATGGGTCACTTATAGAAAAAGTAGTGCCCGTATACCGTCCTGTTGTTTGTGAAAACTGTTTTGCTTTTCATCATTAGACCATACTCTCAGCTTTCAGCCGTTCCCTCGATGACACCGTGTGCGTGTGTGTCCACCAGGACAAACAAAGTACCGGTAAAAGGAAAAGGACAGAGATAAAAACGACCGGAGCACAAACAGCTGAGTAAATACGTGTTTGAAAATTAGGGCCACATTTCCGGGCACAACTCCTTAATGTGTTGATTCACACGTGACCAGCGAGACAAAAACTATGGCCACCAGGGTCAGCTAAACCGGTCTGGTTATCGATTCGCGGCGAGTTGTTCCCCTTTATAGCACCACCACCTCAGCCAAGATCCTCTCCTCCTCCCGCTCCTTGACAGGGGATTGGGCGTAGTGGTTATAATGCGTTCGCTATTGAATCTGAGGCCGCTACGGATCCTGGGGCATAGGTTCGAATCCCCAGTGGGCAAGAATTTCGAGTCAAATTCACATGCAGACGCGTTTACGGTGCCTGTCTCGCGTTCGGCGTGTACACACGAACACACAATATCAAGTGTGCAGTGTGTATCAAGCGGCAAACTTTCTTGCCAGACACTACGAGGGAAGTACAGTCATGTAGTTTGATATGACTGAAACGTGGGAAGAAAGCAGTCAGTCCACTGACGTCATTGATGAAAAAAGACCATTACGTCAATCCCTTTCATCTCGAAATCACCCTTTTTTCCATACAATGACGTCATGGACGTGCTGTGTTTTGCCAATAAAGTAAAGGGGTGAGGCTCGCCGAGTAGAGTCGTCTATTGCGAACGTGAAAAGAAGGAGATAAACACCAGAAAGAAGATATTAACACAAGACAGTTTACTTTTCATCTGGTCTGGCCTGGCAGATCGACTGTTCTACTGTGTGTTCATTGTCCCGAAACAAACAGTTGTCTCGCTTATCATTCCGTCGGAAGCTAGCCACAGGACGTGCAAGATATTTGTTCATCGGTTGCCGTTTGCTCGGGGTACACGCAACACCTGATGACTGTTGTTTCTGGTCGGTGGTCACTATCTCTCCTTTCAAAACCTCTCCCTGAGCGCCGTGAGCATTCAGTTAGGGTGGAGCCGTGCGCTATATCAAGTCTCCATCATCATCATCATCATCATCATCATGCCCTTTCTGTTCTCTGTCCGAATGAGGGCATCCACCCGGTCTCTGAGCAAAGGTGAGGAGACAGAGCCACTGATGGTACTATGTGTTCTGTCCGGCTGGAAAACTAAAGCTATCTTTCCGATCCCTTCCACGTGAGCGCGCGCACGCACGCACGCACGCACACACACACACACACACACACACACACACACACACACGCACACACACACACACACACACACACACACAGGCAAGCAAGCGCGCACTCACACCATAATTATTGTAAGCTCGATTACTCCGACAGCTGGTTTCATAATTCTGTTAGTTAAATTTTGTTTTGTTTTGTTTTATTTTCTTTCTTTTTTGTCTTTTGTCGAGCAGAAACTGCATTTCGGAGGTTATTAAGTAACGTAAATGACACTAACACAAAGTGAAATTTGCCACGGAGCAAGACAAATTAAATATAACAAAATTATAATGAACCAGCTCTTAGCCTCTCCTCTATGGTTAGCATACCCAGCCTTGCGTTATCTCTGCGAACTGATTGTGTTTGGTCAACAACTCTGTCTACTCTTCTATCGTTCAGCTTATTTTCTTTCCTTTTTGGTTGTTGATATCACAAAGCAAAAACTGAATTGGCCCATTTTGCTATCCAAATGTTCCAACGTGCCTTAATTCATCGTGTTCTCTGCCTTATCTGGCGGAGATAACTGTTTCTGGGTTAGGTTGCTCGAAGTTTATCTGCAGTAATCACTCCCTTCGTCTTGTACTCTACCCCTGGTGATATTTTCCTAACCTTTAAATGCCTCTGTGTTTTTCCCCTGTTTTCTTCCCTCATTTTGTAAACAGCAGGTGGCGATGAGTTCAAAGCGAAAAAAAAACTTGTTATCTTATTCGATTTTACTATACTGTCGTACCTGTCCCGATGGACCAGTGAATTGGCCCTCTTAAAGTATCTAAACTAAAAAGTATCTTGAAGTAGGTATGTAACGCCAAGTGTGAAAAACTTTACATTGAGTGCGTTTAACAGTGTTTAACACAAGGGTGGGTGGGTGTTTGGGGGTTTAACGTCCTTTTCCACCACATAGGGTGATATCAAAGACGGGGAAACGAAGAAAAAGCCAGCACAAATATTTGGCCCCAGCCGGGATCGAGCTCACGACCCGAGCATTAGAAGTCCAACGCTCTACCATTCGACCACCCCGGCTCCCGTGTTTAATACAAAACAGTAACATCTGTCGATATAATAATAATAATAATGAGTATTGTATCGGCGCTTTACGCAGTTTCTTGAATCGGCTCAAAGCGCCGCGAACTGAACCCAACACGCACGCTCTCGTGAATCACACGCATTCTCTCACACATTGGACATGAACACATTACAGTCACGTGGTGCGAAGGCTCAGCTATTAAAATTTTCAAATTTAGAATTGCATTTAGTTTTATATTTTGTGGGCTGCACATTCACAAAGCAGGAGTACACGAAGAGAACCCCCAACGATCGGCCCGAATGAACGGTGCCACGTACGAGAAGGAAAAAGTCGTTGCCCCGAGCGGGACTCGAACCTGACCTCTCGCGTTGGTGGGAAAGTCTCTTAACCACTAGACCACCGACCCGCCCCATATAACACCACATACCGTAAAGAGGAGTGTTGCTCTAGAAACCTGTCCAGCTAGACAGCTCCACTGACAGTTCCTAATCAACCCGAAACACGAAAACACACAACTAAAATCCCAACTTTTTGTTTTTTAATGATTTAAGTGAGAAGTTTTTTTTGCGAAAATGTCAGACACACGTTACAGCCTGTTGGCGAAATGAAAGCAGCAAATACAGTTCTCTTTGTATTTCCTGGCAGTTTTCTATTTACGACAAAAACTAATTGTCTGGAGAAATGTGATCTCCGCTTCCTAATGTCATCTCGTTGTTTTCATGTTGTTTTCCAGCTCTGTACCGCGCACCCTGCTCTGTGGACCGGTCATTTTAGCCGGAAGAGCTGCCTCTTGACATTTCTTTCGGGATAATTAAAGCACGTTTACATAAAGTAGTCTGTGCAAGCAAATCCTGTTCGGGAGTTTTAGATTATGTTTGTTTGTTTGTTTGTTTGTTTGTTTGTTTGTTTGTTTGTTTGTGTCTTGGGTTTTTGTTGTTTGTTTTTTGTTTTGTTTTGTGTGTTTGTTGTTGTTGTTGTTGATGTTGTTGTTGTGGTTGTTGTTGTTGTTGTTTGTTTTGTTTCTTGTTTTGTTTTGTTTTCTTTTCTTTTCTTTTGGTTTTGGTTGTGTGTGGGTTTTTTTGTTTTGTTTTGTTTTGGTTTTTGTTTTTTGTTTTTTTGTTGTTGTTTTTTTTTGGGGGGGGGTATTTTGGTGGGGTTTTTTTTGGTTGTTGTTGTTGTTGTTGTTGTTGTTTTTGGGGGGTCGGGGTTTTTTTGTTTTTCTTGTTCTTGTTGTTGCTGGCTTTTTGTTGTTGTTTGTTTTTGTCTTTTATTTTCTTTTTGGGGGCCGGGGGGGGGGGGCTTCTTGTTTCTGTTTTGTTTTGTTTTGTTTTGTTGGGGGGTCCTTTAAAAAGCGTTGTTGTGTTACTTTTGTTCTTGTTTTGTACTTTGGGGTTTTGTAGTTTTTTCTTATTGTTTTTGTGTTGTTTTGTTTGCTGTTTTGTTTTGTTTTGTTTTGTTTTGTTTTGTTTTGTTCATCTCCCCGCCTTTAATGTCATCCTACTATGGAGGAAAAGGACATTGTTCACCCAAACAACCAACCAGGACCGACTGGTCAGTGATTAGGCAGCCTCGTGCAAAGGATCCAACAGTATTATATAGCTATCGTATTGCGCTTCACGCACTGATTTAGTTCATGTTTTCGCCTGTTTGTAGTGTGTTTTCCGCAAGCCTCTTGGCGCCGCCCTGAACCGGACACCAAAACATGGCATAGCGCAGCAGACTGCCTGGAAGTGAAGTGGAGGCAATATTGCGGCGAACCGTTGTCACAGTATGGCAGCGTTAGAGATCGAATCAGCCAGCGATTGAGTCGAGAGTGGCGATATGCGGACTGCTCCACAGGAAGATGTATCCACGGCGCGCAAAACACGAGGACTTTGCGCCAGTAAAACGTATTCTATGAGTTTACTATTTCAATCATTTTAGATTTTGAGAAAGTGTTAAATAGGTTCTTTTACACGTACCACTCACCAGTGCAAACTTTCAGTGAGTTAACTATGAGTGCTTTACGTCCGAAAATAGTAATGAAACAGAGAGCGAAAGTATGAGTTATGGACGTTCCATAACCCACTCAGTGGTTTACGAGTTCACAAAACACACTCCAGTTACGTCATCAATCAGAAAGTGCGTCATTTCAAACATTTGGAACTCACATGTCACGGCCGGAGGCTCGGTAGCTACATAAACCATCGAACCATTTCGGGGTTAGTCTTTCGCCGTAAACCACGAGAACTAATCATGTAAGCTCTATTTACAGTTCTTTGCAGTATGACGGACGTTAGAAAACAGCAAACACTTTACCTCACTTCCTACCAAGTCAGTTTGGGATTGTGCACCAGTGGCCTCAATTACAATAATAATAATTACACATTAATATGTTTTAAGAATGTTATCAAGTACAGGCACAATGTTGAAAAATACAGACACATTATAACTACTTCTCCAGACAAATTTACAAGCCAGTGGTCATTATGTAAAACTCTACTAGAATGATATCTCAACTTTCAATTGTGCTGTGTATAATTTCTACAGTAACCGGTTCATGTATATATGTGTGTATGTGCACCAGTGCGTGTGTGTGTGTGTGTGTGTGTGTGTGTGTGTGTGTGTGTGTGTGTGTGTGTGTGTGTGTGTGTGTGTGTGTGTGTGTGTGTGCGCGCGCGCGCGTGTGTGTGTGTGTGTGCGCGCGCGTGTGTGTGTGTGTGTGTTTTCAAATATTCAAATAGACATGCGGACTAAGCGATATGTACAAGTGCTGTGGCTGATAGAATCCAATCAGGTAAGACATGCAATGCACACAGTAGACGTAATTCATAATTGACACACATGGCAAAAAATTATCATCATTATTATTATTATTATTATTATTAATATTTCCCCTCCTGGAAATTCTACGCGTTTTGCCTCACGCGGCGGCACCGTGCGCGCTTACCACGTTACTACACGTGTGGCCTGCCCTCTATCTCGGGCATTGACGGAGTGACATGGAGTCAAGGGTGAAAGGGAAATATTTCGTGCGCTTGCGCTTCAGGGGAAGCGAAATAATACTGGCTTTCATCG
The DNA here is from genome assembly GCA_018292915.2 of Batillaria attramentaria. NCBI lineage: Eukaryota > Metazoa > Mollusca > Gastropoda > Batillariidae > Batillaria > Batillaria attramentaria. The sequence continues at coordinate 498,971 of JACVVK020000096.1, forward strand.
AAGGCAATGTTTCTTCCTTGATAGGGGTTTGAGTACAGTCCTGTGAGAGGGTGCAGTAACCTCTTGGGGCTGACTGACTGACGTGTTTTCCTACACGTTACAGCACGATTTCAAGTCACAGTATTGGTCCGTGTCGCACAATTTTACCAGTCGAATTTGTGGAAGACTGATGCGATGTCAGGTCAGAGCCTGTAGCTATACATTATGCACCAGCACTGCGGAAAAAAAAATATCCTCTTCTACCGTCGTTGGCGGAGAAGCCGGGATAGCCGAATGCTTTGGAAATGTTCAGCCCACCAAATTTGAAAAATAAATGTAATTCTAAATTCCGAAATTTAAATAGCTGAGCTGACCCTTCGCACCACGTGATTGTAATGTGTTTAATATGTCCAGTGTATGAGAGAATGCGTGTGATTCGCGTGAGCGTGCGTGTTGGGTTCAGTTCGCAGCGCTTTGAGCCGATTCATGAAATTGGGTAAAGCGCCTATACAACTATACAAAACTCATTATTATTATTATTATTATTATTATTATTGTGTGATTTGTTTTTCAATTGGCAATCACTCTCTGACTTCAGGGGGAAATTTATCTGTGTTGCCGGAGACTGATACAGTGTAGTAGTGGAGTAGTTCTGCCAGGAGCTCACCATGACTGAAGACAATGCTCACGCAACCACACCAAATAACAACTTTTTGCTTCAGAACCACAGCCCTGGCCGAGCACTTGCCCGAGGCGTAGTGATATCAGTAACACGGCCACTGGGTGATTACAATGGATGAAACCTGAAAAGAAAAACGTATAACTATAAGATGGTGGTGCTGGCAAACTTCTGGATGTATAAAACGAACGTACAGAACTGGTTCTCCAAGTAATGGTTTGTATGTCCAACGGAAAAAGGTGGGTGGGTGGGAGTTTGGGAGCTTAACGTCCTTTTCCACCACATAAGGGTGATATCAAAGACGGGGTAACGAGAAGAAGTCCAGCACAAATATTTGGCCCCAGCCGGGATTCGAACTCACGACCCGAGCAT